>BGNK01001732.1:113993-131641 GCA_003297005.1 Symbiodinium sp. clade A Y106 | reverse complement strand
AAACATCTGTGAAAGATCATCGCTGAAAGACTTCACTCGGAGGCGACTCGGCAGCACTGACACGTCCCTTGCACTCAAACTGCACAGACGACACAGTCATCACTTGCAAGAACGATGTCTCCACGCGCACACGCACCAGAACAGAAACACACAAACACATTTCAACAGTAACGAATTGCTGTGCCGACCTTGGACTTCCATACTCACAGATGGCCATTGCGAGGCTGGGTACATCTTTGCGTAGCCGCGGCATGTTGCCGGAGGCATCGGAAGATTTGGAGATCTAGAAGATTTGGAAGTTAGGGCTGTTCGGGTAAGGGTAAGTGTTCGGAGTTTTGACTTCCGCGGTGATCGCGACGAGGCTGGAGTTCGTTTCCACTGCTACATGTAGGCAATTCCACCAATGGGGTGCACGCGTTGGTTAGTTTGTGCAGACGCTACGTATGGCCGCCACGGCGATGCCTGCTAGAATTTCGGATTGATGTTGTAGAGTTGCTTATCGTTATCGGTTCTTTAGCTAACTTTCAGCACAGGCTCGCCCCCTAAGGTTTGTGGCTCAGCAAGGAATCCCCAATAACCTTCAAGGCTTCTGCGCAGCGTGTATCCAACAATCGAGACAACAGTCATCCAATACCCTGAGGCTCTAAACCCTGACAAAAAGCGTAGACAACACTGATGACATATCCTAAACTCAAGCTGACTACCAGGAACATGGAAGGCAACCAACAGACAGTGAAACCAACTTCTCTTGTAAAGGTCAAGTGCTGAGCCGGGTCTGTGGTTTGAAGCTGCACCACATCGTGCAAGCTCTTTTCTGAGCAAGTCTTCTGCGGAGAAAGGCTAGTGCCTTTAAGCCCCTGTCACCCTTATAAGGGTACTATAATATAAGGTACTATACTATACTATACCCTAAACTCAAACTCTCAGCCCCTGTGAGCAAAATGCCTGTCGAGGCCGAAGTCGTGCTTCGAGAGGTTCTCGAGGGCTACGAGCAACAGCTGGGGCCGGTACATCCAAGGACTCGGGGTTAGATCCTGTACTTGGAGGATCATGGGACTTAGTAAGTAAGGTTTATAAGTACCTTAATTGGGTTTATCAGTATAGTTACCCTAATTAGAACCCTACTAAGTTCCATGATCCTTTAAGTAGGCTTCAAGGTTACATAGGGGTTTAGGGCGTTCGGGGTTGATAGGGTTCGGGGTGGGGCGTTTTCAGGATTCAGGGTTTGAGGTTTCGAGGTCTCGCGCAGGCAGGCAAGAACTGATACCAATTTGCATCAATACGCAACAAGAAAAGCCATTCTAATCGGAATGCGAAAGCCACTACTTCTAACGACGCGACGACGCACCAAGGCAAAACTTGTGATTGCATCGCAACGACATTCACAGCAACACAGCACCAGTAGTCGATGGTGCCCACCTGAAAAGGGTCATCTGGTGGGGACCCATGCCAAGAGATCCGGTTGGTGACATTGCCGGATGCAACAACTTTGGGAGCAGACCTTCATCCCGACCGGATCGGCGTGATTTGGGTTTAGGATAGCCCTTTCTAGGTTTCAAGGACGAGACGGTTAGATTGCATGGTCCTTACGCACCCTAGCACTCAGCTGCAGACCCTGAAACTCATTGCATTCTTCGAGGCGGGTGAAGGGATATTTGTTGCAGATCCAGTGGGTTTCGGAGTTTAGTTCATAAGCCTAGAGTCCGAGAGGTTACGGCTGCGTTGCCTCACATGCTACCCTAAAGTGTAAGCCGCGAATTTCGGAGTTGAAGACGATCGCCCCATGCATTGACCTCAAGAGCACCAGGACTCTTTTCGCTGTGGATGCCTGGGCTAAGCTACTCCACGCGAAAGGAGACCTGGAGGAGGTTGGAGAAACGGGCGGCGGGGGGAGCGGGGGGTTGGGGTCATTGCAGGTCAGGGTTTCGGACTTCGGGGCTTCAGGGTTTCAGGGTTTAGGGCTTCAGAAGTGAGTAAACTCAGTTTTGGTATCTTTTGGGGAATCTTCACTCGGGGTTGTCTTGGTTCCTTCGGCTAGGCTTCTTGAAGGGAGGAGCCGGCTGCAAGGTTCCGGGATCGGGGTCTTTCGAGCCTGGCGTTCCCGAGCCGCCAGCTGAAGGAGTCTCCTCGGCTTGCGGTTTTGGGATTCAGTAGGAGATCTGCTGTGGCTGGGAGGCACGGTTTGGCACTGTGGTTTCGGGGTCACACACCAAGATTTCGGCCTTTTGCGAACGATTCCGAGTTTCAGGGCTCTGTGGGCTTAAGGACCTTAGGATGCTGGCTGCATGCTCTCCCTGCGAACCATCTGACCATGCTGTTCCTGGAGTGTCGTTGCTGCCCGTGACTGGTGCACGGAACACGGCCAGTGCCAGATCTGTCGATTCCGTTCCCGGACGTGCTCATCCCAAGCAGAGCTTGCTGGTGCAGGTGGAGGATCCTTCTTTACGTTCCTGTGGTCTTCTGCTCAGGATCCGTCATCCTTAGCCTGCATAGCAGTATCAAAAAAGGATAATTGGAAAGCAGCCCCATATCCTAACCTTCATGCGTGCCGGCGCGACATCTCAGTGCTTGTCTTCATCAGGCTGCCACCACTACGGGAAAAACATCCAACATCGTTTACAACCGCCTTAGACAACTTTGTAGTGATTGATGGAATCCTTGCAAGCTTTGACAGGAAGCCTGCGGTGGAACCGGTTGTCCTTCATACCCAGTACTTTGTATGCATGCTTGTCATAAACCCACAACCTACTGTACGATGGTGGACGGTTTGGAAACAAACATGTCCTGATTAAACATATCGCAAATTTGAAAAAGCTCCCACATGGCTTCTTGTCTTGCCAGTCCAAGAAGTTTTACCGACGAGCGGTGCGGGATGCTCGCAAGAAGCCGCCCAACCCAATTCATTCTATTTCGGCGGTTCAGATGGTTCGGGGTTTAGGTGTTGGGGTTCATAGCGGTTTTGTTTTGGGGTTTTTGGTTTAGGCAGGTTTTGGCGCAGGGGTCTATGGGAGTTTAAAGTTAAGGATGTCACGTTCTTCGTGTCTGGTTTGGGAGGGTGTTCCTGCATTGGAGCTAGGAGCTGATCCTGGCCAGGACAGAACCGAGCCTTTGTACACCAGTAAACACAAACGCAGGGCACACTTAGGCCCATTGACCCCCAGCCTAGACCCCGACATCCTTCACCCCCAATTGGAAGCCTTCGAAGGCACCTTTGAACACGGCTGTAGTATTCTACAGAACCCCATCACCGCCCAACACCGTGTAAACTTCCACCAAGGCCCTTTGCCAGGTTCAAGTTTAAAGCTCATGGTTCCATATCCAACATCCCAAACCCTGCAGCCCGAAGCCTTGCGCAGCTAAATTTCTCGAACCTCCTGTTCCCTAACTTACTCTGGATCACTAGAGGAGTTGACTGTTCCCAAGAGCTTTAGGCTGCTAGGCTTTAGGTTTGGGCCTTAATCTTGTGCCGATGCATTCAAGGCTGGGCGCGTCGCACCCTGCCACACTCGCCTACACCGATGACTTTGGTGCCGAACTTGGCCTGCGTGGTATATAGTTGTGGGATTTTCCGCAAGGTAGGGTAGATTTTCCAGAAAGGAGAGTGCTGAATCAGACGGGGTTGCAGACATGTTGTAAATTTTGCGGAGTCGTTTAGATTTTGGCGAGGGTCTTATCACGTGGGTTTGAAGCTGAGATTATTCGCTCCTCTTCCACACCGCTTTTGCTTTGCATTTGGTCTGTCGGACTGCAGGCTTTATGGCACATGGGCTGTGGGTTTTCAGGGTCTTGAGGTATCGGCAGTTCGAGAGTGTGAGAATTGTTTTGGGTTTCGAGAGATTTCTGGCGCGAGTCCCATGATCCGTGGCCGGCTCAACTTGCACATACTTGCACAGTCTGTTTTTGTTCAGAGTGGTCTCATCCATCACCATGCAGGAGTTCGAAGCACTAATGTGGGCCTCAAGCGAACTTGCGGAAAGAGCTCGAAAGTATGCTACAGGATCCCGCCATACGGAACTTACAGGACATATTGAAGGTGCGGTAGAGCACATCTTACAACTAGCAACGTTTGTGGCTCGCTCCCGACAAAGGGTTTGAGATCCTAGCCTAGCTCGTGTATTCCTTAGTTTGTGGCATGAATGGACGCACGGGCGCATCCTCTTCCAAGCATAGCCGTCGCCAAGCCATTGAAACCCAAAGGGCGGGTTCTAAAACCACAGAGCTTAATGCCCGAGCCGTACGAAAGACATACAGAGCCCCAAGATCCCTCAAGAGATTCTTTGCTTTCCCCTAACTTCGGGACTTGGCTGCAAAGTGGAAGCCGCGCAAACATGATTAACCCTCTAAGCTTTCCTGCACCCTGGAGCTTCAATTCCCAAAGCCGAGAACCGGCAAAGGCGTTTTGCTTCATCGCAATGGCGATCTCCTGGAAGCCGAAGAGCTCCTGAAGAAATCTTTCCGAGGCCGGTTAGTTAAGATTTGGAGTTCAGGGTATGTCTACGGTTGAGTTTAAGGCTATATGCGCTTTAGGTCTAGTTTTCTAGGTCTAAGCTGTGCGGTTTCAGCTTATCTCGAAGAGCAGAAGGTGCTTTCGGAGCAGAGGGCTCTTGGCTGCTTCAGGTTTCTCGCAAATCTGGTGGGTTTGAAATGGGATTGTGGGATGGAAGCCAACCGGACCAGGGTGATAAGGAGAAGTGTATTTGCTCAAAGTTTCGGCTACGGACTCCCTCTTGTCAGTGTTCCAGAAGTTCCCCGCCTCATGTGTTTGATGTACCTCGGCTAGCAATCCCGACTTTGCAACGCTGTGGTCCGAGTCATCTTCCCCTAAGAGTACTTAATTATGTTGACTGATGCCGTGCTGCAGTTCCTTCTCTATCCTTCTTTTGCTAGTGCAGCGCACCTCGAGTTCGTTGATGTTGAGCCTGTGCCTTCATAAATTGTGTTGTTTGGCCTTCCTTGCAGACACTGCCATGTCACAGACCTCAAATCCCAAACCTCAATCTGGAGTTCTGCCGCTTCGCCCTACTTCTACCTGGGTCAAGAGATCCGACGGTCCTCAACTTACGGTGGAGCGTTTTGGCACCTCTGAAGCATGCAGCTGTGTTAAACTTGAAGCCCGCAAACCCCAATATGCCGCAAGACACATGGTAAGATCTCACAAGAACCCGGCCCTAACTAAATCAAATCAAAACCCTCACGAAACCCTAGCTAAACCCTCGCCAAACCCTAGCGTCGCGAAACCCACACTAAATCCTAACTCAACCATATAAGCCCTGACCTCCCCAACCAGTCTAGCGCGAAGAAACCCGAGCACGTGACAGGCCGAGAGGAGCTCCTCGGACCGGCGCATCCCGAGCCTCGGTGAACAAAAGCCTCCCATGACCGATCTCGGGCAACCTGTAATATACCAGCCTATGATTGTAAATATTGTAGAATGTACCCCGAAACCCTAATTTTAATTGTTAAGCCTCGTACATTATCCTCAAGCTGCTCCTCCTTCCTGTAGATATCAAGACGTAGGCCCGAAACAGCCGAACCATCACCTCCACCGCACCAGTCAAGGACACGCTCGTGTCCCTCCGTCATGTCTCCAGTCTCCTGAAGGCCACGGGATTCGAAAATTGCGAGTCTCGGGGCAGAGTCTGAAGTTCGACCAGACAACAGATGATGATCTTCTGCCAACATTATCCTATCAGGATCGATGGCTTGTCGCTTTCTGTTCTTCTGTGTCTCAATTTTCAGAGTTGCGGCATGTAGGTGATACATGATAGGTTCTGATCCAGTTCCAAATTCAAACGCATGAAAGTTTGCTGGTGATTGCACGTGCACAGAGTCGGATCTAAGGAATCTAGAAGTGGTTCGGCTGTTTGGCCCGAGCGAGTCTTGCAAGGTACCTTTAGTGGTGGTTTTAGCTCATCCTGTGGTTTAAGCCTTCAAAGGCCTCTGTGTTTAATGCAACCTTTCAAGCTTGTAGCATTGACAGCAGCTCCATTCTATTATGGACTTGTTTCTTGTCCAAATCAGTTCTGGGTTCGCCTGTATGCTTGTTATGGATAGTAAAATACCCGCTAGCTTAGCCTAGTTGCCAGCTTAAGGTGTGCATACTGCTGTTCCCTTTGGCGCGAGCCCAAAGTTACACTCAAGAAGCGGCCTTGCAGGACCTTCAGGAGCTGATGGAAGCGGACACTTGGATGTAGGGTGCAAAAATTGGAACCTAAACATACACCGTGGGGATCCCTGTAGGGAAAGAACATGATCTTCGCATAAGAAGTTTATGTGTCGGGTGCTTATTTGGGCTCGTACTTGAGGCAGTTGGGTCTTGACAGCTTGGCTAGCTTTGAAGTGATGCAGCGGGAATCAACAAGGCACAGTGTATGTCTGGCATGTCATGTATTCAATTCATGGTATTGGACAGAAGAGACTGGGTCGGTGAATCAGGGAAAGGTGTTTCACAAAAGCGGGGCCTGAGCCCGAGCGGAATGCACAGCCCCGAATGCTGAGGCTAAAACTCTGGCCGGCTTTATCTCAAAACCCTTGACCGCATCCCCAATCACTGAAACCACGACCTCTAAACTTTAGGCTGGAAAACCCACAACCCAAGGCTGTAAAGCTTTAAATCCTGAATAGAGAAAGCCCTGAACCCCAACCGAACCCAACCCCAATCCTCAGCCAAACTTTAGACTCTAGACTCGATGCCCGTGCTACCCGTAAGGAGAAGCTTCATACCGGCGCGGCCAGTGGCAGTGAGACGCGCTGGGGCACCTGGCTCCTCGGATGTATCTTTGGGTTTGGGGTTCCGGGTTTAGGTTTAAGGTTTAGGTTCAGGGTTTGGGTCGAGAGTGTCGGGAGTGGCAGCGTCAGAGGGAGTTTCGGCTGCGGTTTCCAAGGTCTTGTGGATTCTGTGGAGTAGGGTCTACGGCATTTAGCGGTTCGCGACAGGCACCCGTGGACCCTCCACGCCCTGATCGATCTGGGCCACCTCCTTCACAAGCCGCGTTGGCTGCAACTTCACGCTTGAAATCCAGCTACTTAGACTTAGACGCCCAAAGCTTGAAGCAGTCCTACTAAGCAGTCCTTATGAGCCCCACACTTTGTTGGAAAGGCACATTTGGCATTGGCGGCATCTTAAACCCCAGTAGCATTTTGGCTCGCGAAAGTTGCGCGTGCGTTTAAGTATGCTGTTCTGACCAGTATCCCGACTCGGCCTGAAGATCGGAATTAGTCAGCACAGAGTCCCAATTTGGAGCCTGCGTCCTCCAATGCCCACACCCGCGTTGAGGGCCGATGTGAAGTTAGCAGAGGCGTCTTCACAATAGCTCTCGACTTGCAGTTGTCATGCTTTTATGCCCTTCTATCGACCGCTCCTCTGTCTATGTCTTTCCAGCCCACTCTTTGAGACCCAGATCAGCTCAGATCGACACGGGACAACCCGAGACGGCAGTATGACGAGACAAGAATGGAAGCCAAGCCATCAGAGCTATTGAGGTTCCTCTGTTCTAAAGCCATTTCCGAGCCGAAGCCCTACGAGAAGAGCCCGTTACCGCCAAAGTCCCCCAAAACCATCTCAAAGCCTAAGCTATTCTAAGCCTGAATAGTACCAATATAGTAGTTAATTACAGTATAGTAATTATAATATAAACAATACTAGTACAGTAGTACCCATGAGCCCGAATACGTGACCGCAGGCGAGGCAAAGTCTTTAAAGCCGGGGAGCGCTTGCGGCAAGCCCTCACCGGTCTCGAGGACCCAAGTGTCGGGCTGAGGGCGGAGGATTGGGGGTTATGAGGGTTTAGGGATTTAGGGTTTATGGTTTAGGGTTTAGGGATTTATGGTTTAGGGTTTAGGGTTTAGGGATTTATGTTTTTGAACTCGGGTTTCAGGGTAGTTTATTACATACACGATCCAGATTTTTGGAACTTGGAACTTCATGTAGGTTTTAGCGTTGTAGTTGTCAGTTTCCGGACTTTAGTGGAAGAAGGTACCTGCAGGGTCACTACGAAGCCGTTGAGTATGAAGACTTGCCAGAACCAGGCTTTCAAATACGGCTTCAGATTTTCATGCTTCCGGGCTCAAGGATTCAGTTGTGTACTCGATTTCAGCAGCCTCGATACTATAGTATCGTATTCTTTGTCATGCCATCCCATTCCTCTGAAGTGCCATCATGTGCGTCCTCACCACCGAAGCAACATGCAGCTTTCGTTGCAGCTTGAACGCAAAGGCTGCTTGCAGTGAAGAAGCTGCGTGGAGAGAGATTCAGAACATGCACCTCTTCAGGACCATCAACCCTCAACCCTGAACCCATGTAAACGAACCAGCTTTGAAATAGATGTCCAGAATTAAGGAAAGCCTTCTTACATCTTGTTCTTCAAAGAGTTTGGTCTCCGGAATCCTGGTCAAGCGTAGGAGGCAGATGTCACAGATGTAGTCAGACGAGCATCAAACTGCCGGTACACAAAGCGGGACCACATTGAGAGAGGCTAAACCCTGATCCGCTTCATACCACGTAGTTAGGGTTTATGGCGAGCGCAAGTACAGACACAAAGTTTATTGATGCATCTTAGGTAGATGTGTTGCTAAACGAATGCTCGAACCGTCCTCAACCTATACAGTCTCAAAGCATGAAAGCGGAGCCGTGGCTGAGAAGGATCAAATGGGCCTGATGCATCCGGACACAATCAGCAGTGTCACCTTTCTAGCTCGCATCGCCCAGGACTCTCCGGGTTGCTTCAGGGTTCTGGTGTTTCGGGCTTGCTGGAGTTTTGGTCATGTAAAGCCATGGCTGCAAACCGACCCCAGAAGGTCACCCTGATAAGTGTACAGCTCGCCAGCAGTTTGCATTCGAACCTTCCCAATCAGGGATACCTTAGGAATCTTACTCAATATTGAAAACTCAACATCTTGTTTTTTGTGGTCCTTCTCCAAGCCTTCTTGTATTCTGCGAAAACTCCAGTACCCTCCACCGCTCTGAGCCTGAGCTAGCCTCCCAAAGAAGTATGGCGGAGATGTACCAAAACGATTTCGGTTGGGGTCCAGCGCTGAGGTACCACTCGTTGATTCAACATGAGATTCCTGTGTCAAAACCACAAGACCTCGCCCGGATTGTCCATCTGTGGCCTTTGCCTTAATCTCCCTACATACTCAACATACTCCCCATTCCTAAATGCTTCACCGGGCAAGAGCCGCCTGCTTGACAGGAGCAGGGCAGATTGACAGAGGCTGAGGACTTCTTCCGCCGGGCGCTGCAGGCCATCTGAAGCATGGCAGGGAGCCTGAGGATTTTTGGGCTTCCGCGGTTGAGTGTCTTCAATACCACACGTTTGAGCATGTTTTCCTTTTGGGGGGGGCCTCTTTCCGGTTCAATCTCTCCTTCCCTCGGCGGGGGAAGTAAGGTGCATGATCGGAGAGCCAGATAACAGGTATCTGTAGGGTGTCTGTACGGGTTCGGGTTATGTGTGCAACAGCATAGGCTGCAAGCCGAACTCCTTGTTCTGCGCAGCTCTCCCAGCCCCGAATGAGACCCTTGGCAGACAGAACCCGTAGCTTTGCGATTAACATACTGTACATGACCTGAAGATGGGGGCAGTTGTTTGCAAGTCATCAAGAAGATTTATGAAGTGCATCCGCCAGCCCTTGGGGAGGGAAATTCGCCGACAGGTCGTGTTCCGCCCCAACATGACCTATGATGGTGTACTATAGGGGCCTCAAGATTACCAATACTGTTCTGGGGGTTCCTTATTATTTTTATGGTATGATGGTCCCAAAACCCCATTCTAATGATCAAGGCCCCTATAAAGACAGTTCGACCGACGAGTTCAACGAGTGCAGTGGTATTCGCATTCAAGGGCTCAAGAGCAATGGGGTTGGATAATTAGTATTTGGGACCTCGTCGGCTAAGAGAGGGACATCCGTAACGGGGTGCAGTCTAAAGCCGACTCTTCGTACTTCGTACTGCCTGAACGATCCCTGGCGAGGCGGGTGACGACCAGTTCGGCTCCTCCCATCCAGCCACCCTGAGTGCGGCCCTGGACCGAGGGTGGGTCTCAGCTTGGAGGGTTTGGTAAGGATCTGAGTTCATGCGGCGTGGTCCCTGCGCTTCAGTGCCGTGCGTTCAAGGCAGGATCTGAAGATTCTACTTGCGCGAGTGCCACTTCGGTCTTTTGCAACGGTCGGATGTCTGGCCTTCTCAGGCTTGCATGTTGACGAGTTCTGGTGATGCGCACGGGAGGGGGGTGCGCGGCGAGCCCACCACCCGGGCAGTCCTTGCTCCATATAGCCACTTCCATTTAAGGTTTCATGCTCTCGTGTTCCGTTCATGCTCGTCATTATAAGAAGATTCAGGGAGCTTCAGGGTCCGACCCGACCGCACCCGCCCCACTCTTGCTAGGATTTGAGCACCTTCCTGCGAAGCATCGGGAAGCTTGTGAAGGCTCTGAGCACCTCGGCTGAGCTGATTTTTTGGGAGGTTCGTCGAAGACCAAGGATCCCTCTTCGAAGGATTTGATCATGTGCGGTGTAAATGAGGGGTTCGTTGTGTTCTGATCTGGAACTCTCAGATGGGTCGGTTGGGTCTATAAGCAGGCACACCAGTTGCGTCCGCGAAGTCCTCGACCAATGGCCATGCTTATAGGGCCAGAATGCCCCGCAACCATCGACCTAAACACCAAACCACCAAGCTTGAAGCCCGAGAAAGCCAAAGCCCCGAAACGAACTACGCTAACTAAGCTGTTAAGAACCAAGAGAAGCTATCTGAGGCATCACCACCGGCCTGGCTACGAAGCTCCAGGGCCAAGGAAACATGGAAAAGGCCGAGGCGAGGCTAGGTGTAGTGGGCCGTTAGAGGGTACTATAGGGTTCTATAATAGGATCCCCCTTAAAAGGGTCCGATAGGGTTCTGTATTTGAGGCCCCTTCAGGGTTTAATAGCGTTTGGAGTCTAAGGGTCAGTGGGGTTTCACCCTGAAACCCCAACCCTATAGCTATAAAGCCCCAAACTGGGCAGAAACCCAAACGAGCTCTGAGCGCTTAAGCTCAACTCGAAAACCATAGGCCCCCAATCCGTTTCAAATCGTTTCACCGAACATGGCAAGCTCAACCCTTACGGAGGAACTCTGCCGAAGCGCCATCCGCTGCTGCGAAGAACAATTAGGCTGGCCGGAGTTTAACGGGTCTGGGAAAAAGGAATATCAGGAAGTTGCGAGTTTCGGGGGAAAGCTGAAAGGTTTGGGGTTAGCTTGTAGTTCTTGTGGTTTCGGGCTTGGTAAGTTTAGTGCTTATAGGACTTATGTTAAGATGTTCACCAAAGCTTTGATGTGGAAGTTGAATGCCAAACCTTTGTTTGTAAGCACACCCTGAAATCATCTGTCGGCATGGGGGCATTGAAAGCCGAATCTCCTGAGCCGCATACACCTACAACCAAATGCAAATCCTTCGCTAGACTCGAAAGTCTTTAAAGAAGAATTCCGATTGGCGCCAGGAGCTGCACATCCTTCTTGCTTGTCTTTGGTGGCTCATCTCGCGCTGCTTTTCCAGGACTGGGCCAGTGCTGCATTGACATGCTAGGAAGTAATCCCGTATTCAGAATACTATCATATAATTAGTCTGGGTAGTTCAGGGTTTTGGTCACTTTCGGCCTCTTCACGACTGCCGCTGCCTCGCAACTCTCATTTTTCGGAATCTGAATCCCTACTCTTTCAACCTGGCGCCAGATCCAAGAAAATTGGATGGAGGCCGAAGAGTTGCATCGGACGCCCGGCCAAGATACTTCCAACTCCATTGCAGCGCATGTGGGGATTGTTCTGAACGCTGCTACTAGTGCTGCTGCTGCCACAACTGCTACTACGACGACGACGACCAGCGACTGCTACGACTACCAGTGCTGCTACGACGGCGATGACGGCTGCTACCGCTGCTGCTTCTGCTGTAGCTGCTGCTGCTGCTCCTACTCCTGCCACTATTGCCGCTTCTGCTACTGCTACTGCTACTCCTACGCTACTAGCAGTACTGCTACTAGTACCACTACTACCACTATTCTACTGCTACCAGTACCATGACCACTGCCACTGCCGCTACAAAACCGCTACCACAACTCCCGCTCCCATGACCACACTAGCAGGTAGCAGTAACACCAGCACAAAGCACTTCACTAGCACTGCGACTGCCACTACGACCAGTAGCTCGATCCCATCCCATCCACTAGTACAGCCACTGTCACTCATTACCGTCATTACGAGGACGACGACGACGACTGCTACTATGCTCTTCTTGCTGCTGCTGCTGCTACTGTGGCGAGTGCTGCCACTGGTGCTGCCGCTGGTGCTGCTGCTGGTGCTGCTAGTGCTGTTTCTGCGACAACGACAATAACTGCCAACATGATAGAATCCATCCGTGCTCAGGAACACACCCAAGATCAATGGCAATCGCAGGACCACTAGTGATGGCAGACTCCGATGTGACGCACCACAACAGACCAAAATTGCTGTCAGGGACGACGACACTGCACATGTCGGATCATGGTTCTAAAGCATTATGTTCGCTATCCTTGCAGGCTATAGGATGACACATTACAATCGAAAGAGTAGGAAACCTGAAGCCCAAGCACATTTTAGAGCCACAGAAATCTCGAGCCGACGAAATCCCACAAGTCTTCTGAGCCTCGCAGGCCGAGAACCGCGCACGTCTCAGCCGTAAGCCCAAGCCCGTAAGGCTTTCTCAGGACCCTTGACCCTTGACCCTAGTTTCGAGTTTAGGGTCTAGCTCCGTGAGGGCAGTTCGCAATTGAAGCCGGCTGAGGCAAGCACTGAGGGGTCGAGAGATGCCCGGCCAAAGACGAGTTAGGGGGGTTTCAATACAGCGTGGATGAGGTTTTGTGTTCAGCCTGTACACAACTTCATTGGATTTGTAGGAGTTTGAAAGCCAATAATCAGACTGGGATTCTGGTGTTGGCCGGCAGAGGAGTTTGAGGTTGGGACTTCCAGTTTTCAGGCCCTAAGGTTTTAAGTGGTATGTAATAAATATATATATATATATGTATTGTAGAGCTTCATTCCGGCTATGGGCTTCAGGATTTGGCTGGAGGGCAAATCAGAGCCTTGGAGATTTCTAGGGCTGCAGGGTTTTCAGGATGAAGGATGGGACATGCCGGCGGGTTGGCGCCGGCCAGTGGAGTGGTGTTTCTATCCTGGCTCTTCCTAAGTAGGTCGTCTTCCGGTTTTGGAGGGCTTTGGTCCCTGTGCTTATCAAGTCCATGTCGACCATCAAGACCGATTGCTCTCGAGGAAGGAACTTAGCAGAATCAAAAGCTGCTGGGCTGGAAAGTTGATGCACAAGACTTGCGCCGCCTTCTCCTAAACCCCAACACCCCACAAACATACACAAACCAGATAAATTCAAAATCCCAAAACCCAGTAAAACCTTCACCCTTGAAGAGTCACAGCATCACATCCCTATTAGCCATAAATCCATCCGAGGACGGTCTTGGGTCCTTCGCACCTGGACACGCTGATCTCCTGCAGCTGCTTGGACAACCTCTTTGACCCCGAAAGAGTGTGCCAGTCTTGCAACAGAAACACCCAACAAGCTTTTTGGAACCTGGACGGACCTACGTATGCCACGCGGCGGGGTGGTATCCTAAGCATCGTGGATGTCATTTTCATCAAAACGCCAAATCAGCACCGCAAACTTCGCACACACTTCATGTGGGATGAGCCGGTTTGTTGCGCAATTGAGTTTGCCACCGCAAGCAGTGTTTCAGCACCGTCGGCTGTGTGCGTCAACTCGATGCTGCAAGGCTTGATGACTGAATCGTCGAATTTAAAGGACGAGGTTGTGCGAGGGCTAAAGCTTGAGGGTGTTACATAATGTAGAGTCACCGTAGAGATTATTTGGAGCTCAGTGTTGCGAGGATTGTTGGCCTCCATTCAAATTCGGAGTCGGTTTACCGAAAGCGAGGCAATAGACCCCATCTGGCAAGCCCTACTCAGACGACGCGCCATGTCCTTGGACACTCTACTCCTGAAGCTTTACATGCCACTTTAAACTTACGAGTTATGCTTGGGGGGATGTGGCGACAACTACATAGTCGATTACCCCAAACTGGGAGGCAAAACCCAAGACCAAAGTCCACAACTCGAAACCCGGAAAGTTTCGCGCAGCTCCCTCAAAGTTTAAACCCTGAACCCTTGGCTCCTGTTGAAGACACCCATCGAGGCAATCTGGGCTACGTCATCCAACTTCAGGGCAAGCTGCAGGAGGCCGGTAGTAATAGCAACGACAGCCATATCAGAATAGTCATGGTGATGAGGTTGATTGTCACCCTGATCCTGATAGTGATATTGACAATAAGAAGAGTCATAGCAACAAGTTTACAACATCGTAACACCAATAATCTGAAGCAGCTGTCGTAATAGTAGCAGGAATACTTATATCTTATAGCCGTATGTAAATATAACCGTAGTAGTATTACATATACTACCGCCAATAATTACAATAGTATCAAGAACAACGAAGATGAGTAGTAATAGCAGAGTGATAATCGCAATAATGGCCAGAATAATACTGCAGAAGCATCAGTTGCATAATAGTTAGGGCGGCAAGTAGGATTCAGCAGTGAAGCTTTGGAAATCGCTGCTATTGTGAGTTGAATTGGGGGTCGCTGTGGTCAACTTTAGACGGCCATGGCAGCCATCCATAGGACATGAGAGGTTGGGTCGCTACGTCTGTGAAACCCTAAACCCGCAAGTTTTGATCAGGCCGTTGCGGTTGTCTGAGCTGTTTCCGAGACGGCCTCGACACGATGAAAGCCTGGAGGTCTTGCCAAAGAAAGCTGCTTAAACTTCAACCCTCGAGCCAAATGGGTCATATCAGCGCAACACCGTCCAAACCACAAGTGAATCTCCCGAAGCCCAAATCTCTATTACTTGTTCAAACTCTTTGCAAATCAGCCGAATCCTCGCTTTAGTTCCTTCAAGAGACTGCAAGCGCAACGACCTTCTCGAAATCTTGTACTTCTTTTTGGAAACTGCCGAGTCGACTGCAGGACAGTATCTTGATACTCGTAGAGGACTCCTTCATCGCATAGTGTTTCTGTTAAACTAGCGAATTATGTATTGTCATATTCCATTATATTCTCGTACATGGAAGTGTAGCAATATAGTGTCGAGGCCGAGAAGCTTCAGCGCCGCGCACTGCAAGGTATCGAGGAGAAGTCACGGTGGAATTGAAGCTGCCATGGCTTTGGATCCATTATTGAATTGTACCCATGGGGTCAACATTTCTGACGATCGGTTTAAGGTTTCGGGATTCAGGGTTTATGGTCTGGAGTGTGCAGTTTGCGTATGTGCTGCGATTATTGTTGTTGCTCCCTGTTGTCGTGTGTTTCCTCCCAGCCTTGATCCCTCCTCCAAGCCTTAGAATGCACAGCAGGGACATGCCCGAGCCTGCGCCGCAAGCGTTGAGCCGCTTGAGCCCTCGGACTTGAGCTCATGCAATTCTAAAACCCTTAACCCAGGACCCGTGATTCCAAGCCAGACTTGGGTACATGTGTAAAATCTGCTGAGTTGAATCAATGCCTGACGCCGCGAACCGTGGGATCAGCCTTGCATCTTCCCAAAGTTGTTCACACACGCGCATGTGCATACGGTTTAAGGTAAATTGACAATACCCGCCATTTGACCCATGAGTCGGTTCTTCAGGGCCTGTGTGCGTTGAGAGGACTGAAGGGGTGCTGACACGATGTCAAACGCTAAGAGTGTAGGATGGGCGTGGGGTCAGGGAGGCTTTGGGCGAATCTCGATTAGGGCTAGGGTTTGGGTGTGGGTGGGGTAGGGGGTGCGATCTGTCTAGCTGAAAGCGATAACAGCTCACACATCTTGAAGTCCAATGGTATTCTGCTGGAAAGGTTTCACCATCCTAGCACTTGCAAGTAGAGTTGGAGCAGGAGTATCATTGCCATTGCTAAGTTGCAGATGGCATAGGCATAGGATGGCATAGGCCACTATGCTGCTGCATGCATCGGGTGAACCCTGAACCCTTGATTGATAGGGTAAAGCTTCGCAAGCAGAGGGTCGTTCTGCGAGAAGCAGAATCCGAATCTAATGTACCTGGTGCCGAGCTTCGCGTCTAGGTTTATTAGTTAGCAGAACCCTTGCCCATTTTGGGTAATAATACCACCAGTCAACCCATTAGACGATTATTCCTATACTCCCCCCTACACCTCACCAACCATATCACTACTACAACCCCATTACCAATAATGCCAATACCAGTATAGGAATGACCGATTACCTCATCCATATAAGAGGATTATTCCTATACTCCCTACTACAATCCCCCAAATATCACCACTACTTCCCCATTACCAAGACCAGTATAGGAATAACCAATTACCCCATCCANATTATTCCTATACTCCCTACTACAATCCCCCAAATATCACCACTACTTCCCCATTACCAAGACCAGTATAGGAATAACCAATTACCCCATCCATATTCCCTAAGGTGGTATTATCATCCAAAATGGGCAAGGGTTCTCTCATAGATTTTACTAGGTTTCGGTGCTAAGGTTGGCTGTCCAAAATGTAAAGGTGGAGAAGCCAAATCCACCAGCACCCCCNTAAGGTGGTATTATCATCCAAAATGGGCAAGGGTTCTCTCATAGATTTTACTAGGTTTCGGTGCTAAGGTTGGCTGTCCAAAATGTAAAGGTGGAGAAGCCAAATCCACCAGCACCCCCCCAAGGAGCAATGGTAGACACACATCATTCTGCAGAGGGTAGGATCATGGATGCCGGTTGTCGCGCGAATTCCTCGGTCGTTGTTGGCACAGTTTCCACCTGAACTAGCACGTGNCCCCCCCAAGGAGCAATGGTAGACACACATCATTCTGCAGAGGGTAGGATCATGGATGCCGGTTGTCGCGCGAATTCCTCGGTCGTTGTTGGCACAGTTTCCACCTGAACTAGCACGTGTGCACTATAGCTACACCAGTTCGAAGCAAGCTTGTCATCAAACTCTTGACATGACAAAGACAGCCTGTGCACATGTAGCTTCACACGCTACTCTAGATGCTCTGTCATTGCCAAATTCCCATTGCCGCTCCAAATTGATGAGCCATGCCTGCTGATCGTCGCAGCAGGTCTCCAAGGAGAACGGACAGAGACTTCTGGTGGGTTCGGCGTGAGAGTGCAAATCCCCTGCTGATACGGCGCNAGGAGAACGGACAGAGACTTCTGGTGGGTTCGGCGTGAGAGTGCAAATCCCCTGCTGATACGGCGCGCAGAACTGAAGCCTCCAAATGTAGTGTTGGCTATTTTGGAAGTGGCCAAAGACAAGATGGGGCTGACAATTGCGACGGACGCAATGGTGATGCTGAAAAAGAACGGAGAGGAATGGGCTAACGATGCTCGGGTCAACGACGTCGTTGGTGGCGAAACAGGTGCAGACGCAATNATCTCGATTGCATTTAAGGACATCCCAGCCGTATCATCACAGGCAACTTATCCGAAAAGTATCGTTTTTGCCTTCTCCGATGCAGGTTTCTTGTCCCCGCTTACCCCCACTACTTAGCCTATTTAGTCCCCTTAAGTAGTTCACGCTGGGAGGTTTGGTCCTTGCTAGGGTTTATTGCTTGGTTAGTTTGGTGGTTCGGGTGTTTT
>BGNK01001732.1:48840-104401 GCA_003297005.1 Symbiodinium sp. clade A Y106 | reverse complement strand
TACTTGATGAGTTTGATGATGATGATGATGACGAAGGCTCATACGATTTTTTAACATTCATTGGTAAATCATCTTCTTCTTCCTCTATTTGTTCTGTTTGTTCTGTTTGTTCTTCTTCTGCTTCTCTCTGTGTTCTCCTATTTAGCAATTCTTCTCGTTCCTCTTGACATTCATCATGCCCAAAAAGATTATCATATATCCGTCTCATCATTGATTTCCCCCTTTCTCNTTCTTCTTCTGCTTCTCTCTGTGTTCTCCTATTTAGCAATTCTTCTCGTTCCTCTTGACATTCATCATGCCCAAAAAGATTATCATATATCCGTCTCATCATTGATTTCCCCCTTTCTCTTTCAGGTTCTTCTTGTTCTGCTTGCTTATCTTGGGTTGCTTCCTGTTCTTCTTGGCTTTCCATAGCTTCTTTGTCTACTGACTTCATGCTCTCGCTTGTTTCACTTGAAAACATTTTATCAAATAAATCGGTTTGGGTTCCCTTTTGTGGGTTCTCATTCATTATTATCACTTTCTTATCGTATTTATCTAAATCATAATCATCAAAATCAATTTCATCTAATAACATTCCTTGTTGTGTTCTTCTTTCCCTTTCTGGTAATATTCTTAATCTTCTTGTTTTTGCCTCCCTTAACATTTCTTCATATGTCGGTTTTAACCTTAACATTTATAATTATATTAATATTATAACTTATAACAAACTCATAACTGCACTTTTTGCCCCTTCAATAACAGCACCTTTTACTGCTTCTTTACCTGCTTCTAATAAAGAACTTCCCGCACTTTCAAAAGCTTTTCGTATTACTCCCTTACCTTTGCCTTTCTTCATCTGTGTCCATTCTTCCATTCTACTTCGTAAAAGTTGGTCATTTACTTCGTCCGCCCACCTACCAGTCTGTATTAATCTTTCAACATAATTTATTAAATAATCCTTTTTCGTTGGTGTTTTACCCTTGCCTTTTATTTTTAGTTTGTCCATCTCCTCTTCTTGTTCTTGCGTTAGGTGTATTCCTCTTAAATGTAATTGATATAGTATATCATCTACTGAAACATCTTTGTTTTTCCATCTATCTATAATTTCATTACAATCTATCATTTCCTTATGTTTTCTAGATTGTGGGGGCACTTGTGTTTCATCATCATCTTCAAAATCTTCCTCTTCTTCCCCTTCTTCTGCAACTTCAGTCGGTGTTTCTAAAGGTGGCATCTCTTCTTCTTGTTCCTCATCTGTTGCTATTGAATGAACCGTAACACCGGCTGGTAAAGACTGACTATGTGCTTCATCTAAATCACTTCTAACTGTTGATGATGATGCTTGTTGTGCGTCTCTTCGTCGTTGTTGATGCGTTTCCAGTTCGGTTCTTACTCTGTTGATTTGCTCTAGTGTCATCTGATAATCGTCACTGTCTGGCGTTTCAAAACCACCAGCATTATAAGCACCTGCTGGAGTTCTACCTCCATAACTTACAGGTGTTCTACTTGTATAACTTAAAACACCCATTGACGACCCTGTTCCCGCAGCAGTTTGTCTCAATTGAGTTTGTCTTAATTCTTCCTTTACTTTGTTTTCTTCTTGCTTTTTCAATCCTAGAAAATCAACATTGTCAAACTGACTTCCAAATTGATTATTTCTAAATAATGTTGCTCTTCGGTCAATCACTGTTTCAATTGATGGACGGTTTTCATCCCCTTGTGCGTTAATCATTCCTATCATTTCATCATAGGTTGGTCTCAGTCTTAATTCTGATTTTAATGTTTTAATCATTATTATTAATTTAGATTATTTCCGCCATTATATTTTTTAATTCTTTTTGTCTCTTTTCCAGTTCTTCCTTTGTTCTTACTGGCATCATCGGACGCTCTAACTGTCTGTTAATATCATCTAGTTCTCCCTGATAAAGTGACTTCTTCTGATGCTTAACCCAATCATTCCTTAATGCTACATTCTTGCCTCTGTTCTCCGCTTCTTCAATTCTCATCTTCATGTCTTGAAGGTATTTTCTACGCGACGCAACACCGAATGTATCATCAATGTCATACGTCTGACTAACCATCGGCATACGCCTCATCTCTGGTTTGCTTTTCCAAATGCTCATATTATTAATATTAATTTAGATAAAAAATTAATATTAATAATTAAAACATACTTGCTCTAAACCTATTTATCTTTTNATCGGCATACGCCTCATCTCTGGTTTGCTTTTCCAAATGCTCATATTATTAATATTAATTTAGATAAAAAATTAATATTAATAATTAAAACATACTTGCTCTAAACCTATTTATCTTTTCTTGCTTTTCTTGTTGCCTTAACTTTTTCATTTCATTGTATGACTGTTGTAATAATTCAGTTGCTGTCAATTGTTTAGGTTCACTTTCAATAACTTTAACAGGTTTCTGTTTCATCTTTGTTTCAATTGGTTCGTGTAGCGTAGCGGAACTACACGACGCCTCGCCAGAGGCTCGCGAGCTTCGCGACACTTCGTGTTCACTGTATTGTATTTGTTCCCTTTGTACATTTTGAGCGTTTTTATCGTTTTCTTTGTTCTCGTACGAGGCAGAGCCTCCTACGCTTCCTTTGAAATCGTATTTTTTACGCAGTTCTTCCTCAATCTCTTTTCGTAGTTTCTGTTCTACCTTTGACCCGTAACTTGCCTTCTGCTTATTTACTGGTAATGTTTCAGTTGGTTGACCCTTACAATAATAAGGGTGAGTATTTCTTAAACTCTTGGGTAGCATCTTTTTGTTACAGGCACTACATTCAACCAACTCAACAATTTTAACCGTTCTTGCTTTTGCTTTCGCTTTTGGTTTTGCTTCTTCTTTCGGTTCTTCTTTAGGTTGTTCTTCAGTTGTTGCTTTGATTTGTTCAGTTGGTTGTTCGCATACGCTACGTGATGCGAAGTCTTCGCGTTCTTCATTGGTTGTTTCAATAATTTCATTTACTACTGGTTCGGTCACTTCTTCATTTTTAACCTCATCAACCTCTTCATTACTCATTATTTAATGTAGTATATATTTTTCTAATTAGATATTTATTAACCCCTAAAAAATGTTAGTGTAAATGAAATGTCCACCCCGTTTAAATTTACAATTTGGTTAAGGTGGCCAGTTAGTCTAAAATTCAATCGGCGTAGCATTTTGCCTGATACATTAATATAATCTTCAGCACTTAATTCATTATCGTTAATGACACCTAAATAGGGAACATTCACTGGGACTTTTTTGACTATGCTTGAATTTCCCGCCACTGTTAATTGATTGTAGTTGCTAATTTCATTACAGTGTAAGTATAAATTCTTGAAAGGGACTAAATCAATAAAATTAGTTGTGTAAGGGGCAACGTTTGTATAAGCATCAGTGGCGGGTGTTGTGTTTCCAATTACTCGGTTAATTGAACTCAAATTATTAACATCAACAGGGTCACTAAAACTACCTGCTAATGGTGCTACTTCCCCATCAGTTAAAACAACAAAAATGACAGTAGAATAGTTTGAACTAAAAGTATATTTGTTGGTTGATGTATTATAACATAAAGAGTATGTATTAGGTCTATCCACAGTATCTACTAAAAGGTTTAAGGCAATCTCTATCGTTTGTGCTAAATCAATCGCTGTATAGTTACCTTCTGGAATTGTGATTTTCCGATAAGTTATACCTGCTATAACCCCTGGTGGTATAACCTGATGTCTAAAATATAAATTGTTGTTGGTGTTGTTGATTGAATACCACGAGTGAGGAATGCTTACCTCATGTATTTGACATAACATATTTTCCTCTAATTGAACCGTTTCAGGTAAGTCAATAGTAAAATTGGACGAAGTGCCTGATACTTTATAGTAACTGTCAATATAAACTTTTTTGAACTTGAGCATTATTATTATTATATGATAAAATAATTTATAGTCTATTTTAATAATGNAATATAAACTTTTTTGAACTTGAGCATTATTATTATTATATGATAAAATAATTTATAGTCTATTTTAATAATGTTTAAACACAAACGGAAAGATGATTTTGAACCATACGAAGCACCCAACACGAGAAGCAAAATTCATAATGAAGTAAGTCAGGAATTAAGTAATAATGAATATATCCCGACCGATACTTATGGATTAAAGAGAGCATACGAAGACCCTAACGGGATTTATAGGGACGNCACGAGAAGCAAAATTCATAATGAAGTAAGTCAGGAATTAAGTAATAATGAATATATCCCGACCGATACTTATGGATTAAAGAGAGCATACGAAGACCCTAACGGGATTTATAGGGACGGAGAGACTTTATATATAGCAGGGACAAAAGACCCAATTGACTTTTGGGACGACTTGAAATTACCATTCTATCAGACACGAAATACAAAGAGATATAAAGATGTTGATAATTTTATTCAAGATTATGCTATTGATATTGATGGTAAAAAGAATTATGGTATTAAAAATATAGTGTCTCATTCATTAGGTAGTGCGGTGGGTCAACAGATAAATGATGANAAGATTATGCTATTGATATTGATGGTAAAAAGAATTATGGTATTAAAAATATAGTGTCTCATTCATTAGGTAGTGCGGTGGGTCAACAGATAAATGATGATTATGGTAATATATTTCAATCAAGAAGTTATGGAGCGCCTTTTGTATCAAGACAAAAACCAGATGAGACAGGACAAAATTTAAGGATAAGAGGCTCTAATGATGTTGTAAGTATGTTCGANCAAGAAGTTATGGAGCGCCTTTTGTATCAAGACAAAAACCAGATGAGACAGGACAAAATTTAAGGATAAGAGGCTCTAATGATGTTGTAAGTATGTTCGACCGAGGTGCGATAACTATTCCAAAGGGTTCATTAAATCCACTTGATAATCATAGTTATGCCGATATCGCAAATGTTAATAATAAAATGGGAAACCTACCTATAACAAGGGAAGAGTTTATGGAACAGTTTGAAACATAGATAAAGAATAAACAGTATAAAGCAGTATATAACCGAATATGGATTATTCAAAAGCAAAAATATACAAAATAGTTAATGATATTGATGATGATATTTACATAGGTGCTACTTGCCAAGCATTGTCTAAACGAATGGCAGAACATAGGAAAAGTATGAAAAGCAAAAGAGATAATCATATTAAACTATACAAGAAAATGAATGAAATTGGGGTTGAACATTTTAAGATTTTACTAGTTGAAGAAACACCGTGTGAAAATGTGGAACATTTGAGAGCCATTGAAGGAGATTATATAAGGGAATTAGGAACTTTGAACAGTCAAATAGCAGGAAGAACAAGTGGTGATTACAAAAAAGAATTTAAGGAAAGGTATTATCCATCAAAGAAAATATACAGAGAAAACAACCGTGAGATGTTAAAGGAGAAAAACAAAGAATATTACAATGAAAGAAAAGAAGACATATGTACTAAACACAGGCAACGATACAATGAAATAACAAGTGTAAAAATGACTTGTGAAGTTTGTGGAACTGTGCATAACAAAAAGAATAAACCTTTACATATAAGAAGTAAAAAACATCAAGAAGCATTAAATAATCTAAATAATATTAATAATGTTCAATTACAAAGCGACGACATACGAAAAACTGGAGAAACAACCGAAGGAGAAGAAGTTTAAACAAAACAGTTATGAAGAAATACGTAAATTAGTAGAAGATAACGAAGGGAANATAATAAAGAAATTTCATATAACTTTAAATTATTTGATTAAGTATTAAAAATATTTAATCAAATATAATTTAATTTTTTCTCTGCTACTTATATATAGAAGTATGGAAACTTTTTCACCGGAAGATATCCTCATTGACAACCTCTCATTTAAATTGAATAAGGGGTCAAGTTATATTACTGATAGAAGAAGTGTTACATTTTGGCCTTCTGGTTCAAATATCTATAAACCCACCAGTGGTAATCGTGTATTGAAATTTTCATTAAATGCCGAAGATAATGCTTGGTTAGACCCTCAAAGTGTAAGAATATTTTTTACATTACAAAATCTTGACCCTGGAGCATATAATAACAAACTCCGTCCATTATCTCCTCCTTATAGTTTTTTCAGAAGAATGCGAATTATTGCTGGTAATCAGGTTGTTGAAGATTTTGATAACTATAACCGAGTTCATCATATGTTTTCTAAAATGATGTCTCAAGGAGCACGAAAAGATGAAGCAAACGAAGGGTTCGGTTATAGATATGATGATGAAATTAAAACTCTCGTGAATGACAACGACACNAAACGAAGGGTTCGGTTATAGATATGATGATGAAATTAAAACTCTCGTGAATGACAACGACACAAGATTAAAGTATGAAGTTAACGGTTTAACTTGTCAAGGCTTTAAGGATAAAATGACTGTTGGATTTAAGCCCTTATGTGGTTTATTCAGTCAGTTTAAGTATTTACCCTTAAAGTATATGGGAAATTTAACAATTGAATTAGAATTGGTTACTAATGCTACTGATTGTGTAATTANCGAGTTCATCATATGTTTTCTAAAATGATGTCTCAAGGAGCACGAAAAGATGAAGCAAACGAAGGGTTCGGTTATAGATATGATGATGAAATTAAAACTCTCGTGAATGACAACGACACGAGATTAAAGTATGAAGTTAACGGTTTAACTTGTCAAGGCTTTAAGGATAAAATGATTGTTGGATTTAAGCCCTTATGTGGTTTATTCAGTCAGTTTAAGTATTTACCCTTAAAGTATATNTGTTGGATTTAAGCCCTTATGTGGTTTATTCAGTCAGTTTAAGTATTTACCCTTAAAGTATATGGGAAATTTAACAATTGAATTAGAATTGGTTACTAATGCTACTGATTGTGTAATTAACCCTGAAGATGTTACAACGGCAGATGCTGTAGGAAATAGGTTTGTAACTGATGTTGACCCTGTAGCCGAAGCGGACGCTGAATTTAGAAATACAAGTGTTGATTGGGAAATTAATAATGCCCGTGTTGTTTGTGATGTTTGCACCCTTGATAATAATTTAAATAATGAGTATGTAAAACATCTTTTAGAAGGTAAAGGTCTACCCATTACTTATACAACTTATATTACTCAATCTCAATCAGTAAAGGGCACAACTGATATTAACGTCCAAGTCATCCGTTCAGTATCAAAATTAGTTGCATCATTCATTACATTTTACAAGGAAGGAGACCCAAGCACCGGATATGAATACTGTGACAAGGAATTTTGTCGTTTCTATCATCCACAACAACAATCAGACGAACAAACTGAAGGAATTTATGACAATAATTTTGATTTACAAATGCAGATACAACTGGGTTCTAAACTATATGCAGAGTATCCGATTACGTCACTTCAAGAATGTTACTATCACTTAAGAAAGGCATTAAATCTTCCAGTTTTTCATCAACATTCATTGTCAATTGATTTCAGACAATATCGTGACCGTCAATTTGTATTTGGGTTTTCATTTGAACGCGTGCCAGATAGTTCATATACTGGAATAAACACGCGTAGCGGTCAGCAAATGTTAGTAAAAGTTAAACCTGTAAATGCTTCAATAACGACTACTGCTATGCCTGATAATATTTATATTACTCTATTAAGTGAGCAAATTTTAGAGATACGTGACCTTGGTTTAAAAGTTTTTGACTGATTTTAAGATAATTAATATTAATAAAATAAATAATTATGTATTTTATTAATATTAACTAATGCCCTTGACGCTCAATAATACAAATACATTAACAGCAGATAATATTATTGTCAGTGGAACTAATTTAAGCGACTTATACGTTACACAAGATGATTTAAATACTGCTACAGGAGGATTAATAACACAGCAAGATGTAGATGACAGCATAGCACCGTTAATTTCAAAAGATATAGCATATAACAATACATTAACATCTCATATATCATTAATAGATGTAAACACAACAGATATAGCAACAAATACGGCGGATATAACTATTTTAGACACAAAAAACTTAACGAATTTTCATAGTATCAGTTCGTTAAGTCATTTGTTGAATACTGACTACCAAACAACAACACAACTCAATTCAAATTTTGTATCACCAACTACACTATCAACCAACCATTACACTAAAAGCGAGATAGACACAACATTCACTAACTATTATACAACTACACAAACTGATGCAGGTTTTTATAGCCAAACTTATATCAATACAAATATTTACACTAAAGCCGAGGTTGATGGATTAGTCGGAGGTTCTGCGGGATATACAGATTTAGAAATTGACGGTTTCTTATCATTAAAAGAAGACAAAGCAACATTCACCGACAAAATTAGTTTCACGCCCGTTGTTGATATATCAGCACCTACTATTATTCATAACGGTCTAACGTTAAAAAACTCAACAGTTAATGTAGAACCAGTAGAAGGATTGTTATTTAGTAATCAAACAGGAGGAGGAGATAAAGTAATATCAATATTTAAAAATGCTACTAATTATATAACTTTACAAGGAAATAAAATTATTTCTAATGCTACAAGCGATGATAGTATCGTTAATTTAGATTTGAACCCGTCGGGGAATATTACAGTTGTTAATACTTTATACACAGGTGCTATTCATAATACGAATGTATTAACCACAGGAAGCATTGATATTACAAATAATTTAACTGTTGGAGGTCTGATTGAAATGACAGATGCGAACACAACATTAGACAGATATGTAAATGCTACGAAAGTTAATACATCATTAGACATTAGAACCGATGAAGANGAGGTCTGATTGAAATGACAGATGCGAACACAACATTAGACAGATATGTAAATGCTACGAAAGTTAATACATCATTAGACATTAGAACCGATGAAGACGCTTTAAGATTAATGACAGGAACGGCGACAGACGGAGATAGTAACACACATTTAGAATGTGACAAAGCAAATAGCAAAACAATATTTTATAAAGACACGGATTTTAGAGGGAATTTAGANCGGCGACAGACGGAGATAGTAACACACATTTAGAATGTGACAAAGCAAATAGCAAAACAATATTTTATAAAGACACGGATTTTAGAGGGAATTTAGATTTAACAAGTTCAACAGGAGATATTCTATTGCCAACAGCGGGATTTGATATGTTTAGGAATAGTGGAGATGCTAATTATAATTTAAGAATTAGAGACACGCAGGGAGTATTTGAATTTAAAAACAGAAATTTTAGATGTATGAACCCGAGCAATCCCAATAACGGGACTGAATTTATTTTACACGACACAGGAGGCGATTATAGATTACGTATTGGTAGTATTTCAACAGCAACAGTTGGAATAGGAAGACAGTATAATGTATCATATCATTTAACAGTAGGCGGTGTAAGTAATTTTAATGAAACGAGAGTTGAAAACGATGCAACATTTTTAGGGCAACAATTATTAAATACAAAAAGTCGTGTGTTCCAGCGTAGTGATGCTAACAACTCATTAAATATTATTGGCGAAAAAGAGATTAATTTTAGTCTTCAAACTGATAGAACAACCGACCCGACAACAGGGAGCATCGCCTTGCAGTTAAATGACAATCCTTCAAGCATAACAATGAATAGAGCAACGACAATGAACCAGACATTAAATGTAATCGGAAAATTAACAGCGGAAGCAGATTTAGATGTATGGGGCAGTATAGTTTTTGAACACTCGTCAGCAATATATGAAAATTTAAATGGTAGTGATTATGACCTGATATTAAGAAACGGAGACACTGATAGAGCAATTGATTTTATTATTGGAACGATAGGAAGCACGCCGGAACTATCATTAACAGAAGGAAAAGTTAATTTATTAGGTAATCTTGAAATAACACACGTTGATGTTTCAGGGTCGCAACGAGTATTAATAAATAACCCAGACACTGATGGGTTTATTAGATTAAGTAATAATAATTTATCAAGATTGGACGCTACAAACACAGGAGTTGATGTATATGGTGTTTTAACAACAACAGGCAACGCAGACATTAACGGGACTTGCACTTGTGTAGCATTAGTGGAAACATCAGACTCTAAATTAAAAGAGAATATAAGGGAAGTCTCTAATAAAAAATGTTATGATGTAGTTAAGTATATTCAACCGAAAACATTTAATTTAACTAAAGATGAAGACAAGAAAAGTAATTTAGGAATGATTGCAGACGATGTGAAGGACGCTAAATTACCTCCTGAATGGGACAACATCATTTTTTATAATGATGATGGTATGAAATTATTAGCATATAATAAACTAACAGTTATTTTGTGGGGTGCTGTAAAACAAATTATGACGGACAAAGATGAATTTCACCTATACCATTTTTGTTACTTTTTCCTTTATCGTTGTTACTTCCGAGAAATAACAAAGTTGAAAAAGAAAATTAAGGATGATGATTAATAATATTATTTTAGGAAAATATTATAAATCAGTTGGTTCTAGTTCTTTAAATACCTTCTTCATCAACCATTATTCTATGAGTAAAGTTTTTCATAAACACTTTGTTAATATCACTTTGCGTTAAATTACAATATAAAAAACTATATGGTTCGCTTGTGGCTTCATTATATATTTCTAATAATAGTTTCTTTGCTTCCGCTACATTTTTAGCGTCTGCTAACATCTTTTTATTTATTAACATCGCTGACAATTTTTTCAACCATTGTCTCTATCTCTTTATAGTTTCTCATCTTGAAGAAAAACAACTGTCTAGAATTTACCCTTATAATTCTTGACAATGCCCGATATGCTTGAACGCTAGTAATCACGGTAAGNATATATGTTGATAAAATAACAATGGATTTTATTAATGATTATAATCCTAATAGTTGTGAAAGGCAATGTATTAGATGTAAAGAAATTAAAAACTTGGTTTGTTTCAAGAGATATTATCATAATAAAACGGGTAGGTATTTAATGCAGTATAGATACACGTTGACTTGTTGTGAATGTCTTGATAGAATGAAAGCATACAATGATAAAAGGAAAATGGCGTAAAAGGATAGTGTCTTTTATATTTAACATGGAAGGTTCAAAACTTAAATGCTCAAGGTGTCACAGTAAAAAGACAGTTGAAGAATTCGGATACAGCAAGAATAACAAATTATTTGCAAACTGTATTCAATGCAGAGAGAAGAGGAAAGAGTATAGTCAGAAATACAAAAAACAAGATGATAAGCCGTCAGAAATTGATCAGGTGTTTAACCATACACGACAATTATTGCTTAATGATGAACTTCTTGAGAATTATTTTCTGATATTCAGTAAGCAGGATAATAAGGTCATAATTGAAATTCCTATGAACAATAAGGTAAAGGATATCGGCAGTAGGTAACCAGAGCAAACCAGCGAAAACAATTCGTTCTCTAAACTGTATCGGATAATGCATTCATAAGTATAATATAAACATACTGTATAAGAGGCATTGCATTATGATTATATCATGATTATAACCTTTGAAACTAAACCTAGTAAAATCTATAAGAGAACCTTTGCCCATTTTGGGATGATAATACCACCTTAGGGAATATGGATAGGGTAATTGGTTGTTCCTATACTGTTCTTGGTAATGAGGTAGTAGTGGTGATATTTGGGGGATTGTAGTAGGGAGTATAGGATATTAGGAGAATATACCTACTCCATTAGCCAATAAGGATATCTGGTCTTGGTAATGGGGTAGTAGTAGTGATATAGTTGGTGAGGTGTAGGGGGGAGTATAGGAATAATCCTCTTATATGGATGAGGTAATCGGTTATTCCTATACTGGTCTTGGTAATGGCCATCATCATCACTATATCAACCACTCCACATCCCCCCTCATAAGGAATAATCGTCTAATGGGTTGACTGGTGGTATTATTACCCAAAATGGGCAAGGGTTCTGCTAACTAAATCCCTAAGAGCCCTAAGAACCCTACAAACCTGGCCAGGATGTGGCCTTGAACTCGTTCCTAAGGGTCCTCGGACTCACATAGCTTAGCATAAGGGTAATTCTCTAAATTGTGTCCTTTTTCAGGTCCAAGAAATACCGTGAACCCGGAAAGTTGGAACATGGGTTTAGGAGTATTGGTGCTAGGATCCCCTCTGCTCTATCTTAAGGGCATGAGGATATTGATGTTCCGACTTTCTGGCTTCTTCTATACTACGGCACCCTTATAGAAGGATCCTGACAGGCCCCTAATTAGGGACCCAAAAAGCACATAAGCATAAGCATTATAGGGGGACATCCCTACCTTATTGGGCTTCATTATAAGGGGTTTTGTATGGGATATCCCTATCCTATTTTTTGCTTATGTGCTTTTTTGGGGCCCTAATTATTTAGAGAACAACCCATAAATCGGTGCTACCTTAACCTACCAAACCCTACTTTTTGTCGGTTCTTATTTTATAAACCCTAATATGGAATTTATAGGGACCCGACAAAAAGTAGGTTCTGGTGGGTTAAGGTATATAAGGAGCTACTTCAGGGCCGAAGCGGCTAGGATATGGGTGGCTGTCAAAATTAGGGTCCCTTTTTGGGTACCCTAAATCATAATGTCATAGGTGCCGTGTTATAATAGGGACCCCAAAAAGGGGACCCCAAAAAGGGGACCCTAATTTTGACAACCACTCATACCCAGAGGGTCCATATACACTACTATTATGGAATTAGGTCCCCAAAACCATAATGGGGATGGTCTTTTAGGGCCTAATTCCATAATAGTAGTGTATGTGGACCCTCTGGGATATGAGTACATGGAGCCCCAAGGCCCTGAGGATTAAGCAAGGGATCCAAAGATAGATCCCAGGGTCCTTCTTAGGTTTAGGGGTTTAGGGTTTAGGGTTTTGATTACAAGGAGCTCCGAAAACAGGATACCCTGTTCAATAGCCCTCCATAGTTGTTTTATGGGTCCAAATTTTTTGGCTTTCAGAACGTAGGGTTGCTCAGTCAGGTTCTTACATTGCTTCAGTGCCGGACGGGCCTAGAGGCTGTTCTTTTCGTTTAGGGTTTACGGAGCTTGGGGGTGGGGGGGGGCTTGTCCTGCCGTCCTGCATGTCATGTAGAGATCGTCTCTCGCAGGAAAGCCGCTGGGCCCACCACCACCTGAAGAAGGCAGCGTGGGAACGCAGTCGTTAACCCTACACCCGAAACCCATTTCAAGATGAAAGAGTGATGCCGAAATCTTCAACTATCTCACTAAACCCTACACCCGAAACCCCACTGTCCCAAACCGACAGGAGTGACTTACTCTTCGGGGCGTCCAGGTCCAATCTTGGTTCCGCCTACATTTTGATTCGGTTTAAGGTGTACAGTTTATACGGGCTAGGGAACCAATGCTTTCGGGCCTGCACGGTGCTTTGCTTTGCGTTCCTGTAATCAGAAGGTCAACCTACACCCTAAACCTCGGATCCTCAACCCTAAACCCTGCGCAGATCTAGGTTCCTGAGTGGTACCCTTTTGCCCTTTTTATTTTAGGGTCCCCTTATTAAGACCTAATAATAAGAAAAAGGGTACCCTTATTGTAATGGCGATACTCAGGAACCTAGAGATAATCCTGCAGTCACATGGTTAGCAAATCTTGGCTTCTCAGCAACCTACAGGTACTATGAATGAGGCCCTATTTGTCTTGGTTTCACTCAGCACCCTTTCAGTCACTGAACTTCAGGTAGGTTCTTGAATCAGGAATAGTCAGAAGGGGCCAATGGATCCATGGCCATGTCTCATGTTGCGGCGGCAAAAGCAGGTGATCGCAGTGCGATGTGTCGTAACAAAGTGTTCGATGACGGAGCCTGAACCATCCTGAACCCGAAAATCCCAGGACACGCATGCTAACATTATGATTTAGGGTTTAGGGTTTAGGGTATAGGGGGCTTCATGGGACTAGTTAGTACAGTAAAACCAACACGATCCAAATAACTCGTGGTCGCGAACACTTCTCGTCGCTTCGGCAAGAAACAAGATGTCGGTGTACTTAGCCATCGTATCTCCGCTGAAGCCCTGTGTAAATTTCCGTGTCTTAGCATCAGAATACAGAACGCCCTATTCTAATCGTTACGGAAAGTTCTAGGCAAGAAAAGGCTGATGCCCGTTATCTTTCAAATTGGCATTGCCCATCTTGGTTTTTGCGTTTTCGGTGTGGGGTTTGGGGTTCAGTGTTTTTGGCTTAGGGTGACAGTACTCATTTGTTGCAACAGGAGTTCAACAAATTGAGTGCACTACTTCCCCATCCACTACCCTAAACCCAAAACCCTAAACCCTAAACCCTTAATGACTAATGCCATCTCACCACCGCATCTGTCCAATCATGGCCACGACAACACTGCTAGATAGATCCACAAAGCCTGACCGCCTACTATAGGGGGGTTTAGGGTTTAGGGTTTTCTGGGGGTTCCTCAATATGATTATAGTATATCGGGCCGCACAACCCTACTCTAATCATTAAGGCCCCTATAGTAAGCCCCTATACTAACTCTTATAGACCCCCTTTTGAAGGACCCCGTAAAAGGAACCCCTATTCTAAATATTAAGGCCCCTATAGTAGCCGTGAAAGTCCATGGAAGGCCTTGGAGGCGCTCAGGGAAGTGGTGCCCTGGGCGTGGAGTTTCCAACAGGAGGCCTTCACCCTAAACCCTAAACCCCAAAACCCTAAACCCTAAACCCCTAAACCCTAAACCCCTAAACCCCTAAACTGGCCCTAAACCCTAAACCCCTAAACCCTAAAGCCTAAACCCTAACCCCTAAACCCCTAAACCCCTAAACCCTAAACCCTAAACCCTGTTCGTTGTCTTTTGTCGGGCTTGTCGATCCCAGGTCCCAGGCTTCATGATATAAATCCTGGATTACCTTAAAAAATAACCCTAGACTATGGGAATTATGGTACATCCCTTTTTGTGGGTAATGCAGGATTTATATCATCAACAGTAGGGCTCATGAGTCAGCGCATGCTGTTAAATTAATCTGTGGGGTCGAAGCATTTTTAGAGAGCGTTATAGGTACACTTCAGGCTAGTGCCTTACAGTGGAAATGGTAATGCACAATTGAAGTTTGTTCGTGTGTCCAACTTTCAACCTCGAAACCGTTTAAGCTTTAACAAGCGAGCCCCACTAACCGTGAACCGTGGTACGTACTCCTAGCTCTTAAAGCCGTCAACCCACCCCCCTAAGTCAAGCACGAGCTACGCTGAGACTAGGTTCCGCACCATGAAGGGCACCGAGCAAGAAACCTTCGTTGCGCAAAGCCTCTTACAACAAAACGGGGTGTCTCTCCTCCCCTCGGGTCCTAGCCTACAAAGCCCCGAAAACCCTCTTACTATCGGCACAATATATGCAACCCAAGAGTGTCTGTAAGACCCTGCAAATGAAACCCTCAGTAAGGGCTGTTGACTCCCTGGTTCTTCCCTTTCCTGAACCTTAAACCCGAAAGACCCCATAAATCCTGTTGAAGGCCCCTGGTTAGGGTGCCTAAGCTTCGGGAACAAGAACCCCCAAAACCCAGAAAACCGTAAACCTATTCCGCCTATGCCTTGTGAAAAAGATCCCGCTACCATTGAAACGTCTAAACCCCAAACCCGCAGAACCTTTCAAAGCCCGAAACCTCAAAAGCTAAAAACCCAACCTACCAACCAACCTAAAACCCTGGATGCAAAGTCACTTCCGTCCAAAAGAACCCTACACTGAGTGGATACGCTTTACACTTTTTGGGATAATATCACCCACTATAAAACTAAAAGTGTACAGTTTTGGGGGCTTATGAACTCAGCAACTAAGTCAATGCATACCCTAAACCCTTAACCCCTAATAGGTACTTCCCTAAACCCTAAACCCTAAACCCTTAAACCCTAAACCCTAAATTATTAAGGCCTCTATATTAAGCCTTATCTTCCCATGCGCGAGGCCCAGGCGGCCCAGGTCAGGCTCCAGGACCCGGCGGCTACCGCGGCGTGGTCTGCGACTTAGGGTTTAGGGTTAAGGTTTAGCACATAGGGTTTAGGGTTTAAGGTTTATGACTTAGGGTTTAGGTTTTGGGGTTTTGGGTTTAAGGTTTAGGACTTAGGGTTTTGGGGTTTAAGGTTTAGGACTTAGGGTTTTGGGGTTTAGGGTTTAAGGTTTAGGACGTAGAATTTTGGGGTTTGGGGTTTAAGGTTTCGGACTTTGCGTTTTGGGGTTTAAGGTTTAGGACTTAGGGTTTTGGGGTTTAGGGTTTAAGGTTTAGGACTTAGGGTTTTGGGGTTTAGGGTTGAAGGTTTAGGACTTAAGGTTTTGGGGTTTAGGGTTTAGGGTGGGTCAGGAAAGAATACTACCAGTGGTGGCTCTTCAGGCGGGTTTTGGGAGGGTCTTACTGGATGTTTTAGGGGTTGAGGGTGTTTGTGTGCTACTTAATTGGCTTCTAGGTTTGTTTCGGAGCCAAAGGCGATGTTCATTTGTTGTTTGGGCATGATTCGTTTAATCCATCCAGAGTCTCTTTGGTACTGTGGTGTTGGTTGCAGCGCGCTGGATTAAGGAATACTATAGGGGCCTTAATAATTACGATAGGGTTATTATACTACAATTATAATCAGGAACCCTAAGGAATAATATTGGTAATTATCTATGCTTCTATAGTATTTATGCCGCAAGCAGGACTGGGCTTTCTGACAAGTTCAGGGGTTGGGATATCTGCTTGGGCGAGTTCTCCGTTACTCAACCTTGCATTCAGCTTGACTCCCTGGTGCTTAGTAGGGAATGGGGGAATGGATCCCTATAGTAGTCCGTATATAATCCCCAATTATAGTCCCCATACTCCATGCCCCCATTCCCTGCTAAGCACCAGGCAGTTGATGGAGCTGGGGCGGCTAGGGTGACGGGTTTGGTTTGGGGTTTAGGCTCTAGGTGGGAGTTTCCGAAAATAGGGGACCCTAATATAGTACCCTAAATAGTAGGATCCTTATTATAAGGACCCCAAAATAAGGTACCCTCAATTTTCGGAAACTCCCAGGTATGTTTAGGGTCACGTTTGGAACTGGCCATGACTTGTTCATTGCCTTATCGCGGAATATAAACCCCCCTTATAATGAAGCCCAACAAGGTCGGGATATCCCCACATAACAAGCTTATGCTTATGTGCTCTTTGGGTCCCTAATAAACCCGAAACCCTAAACCCCTAAACCCTAATCCCTAAACCCCTAAACCCCTAACCCTTACTAAACCCCTAAACCCTAAACCCTAATCCCTAAACCCTAAACCCCTGAACCCTAAACCCTAAACCGGATCTGTGGTTTAAGATGTCGGGCTCGGGTTCCGTGCAGGGTGTGTCTGTCTTGTGCTTCAGAGTTCTTGGCTGCAACCGGACCTTTGAACCTGGGTTCGTGTTGAGGATATATCTTAACCCACCAGAAACTACTTTTGGTGCTAGTGTTGCTATTAATTCCATATAAAGGTTTATAATAAGAATCTGCAAAAAAAGCAGGTTATGGTAGGTTGATTTTATGTAAGTTGAAGCTTTGAGCTTGCATTAAACCCCGAGTATGGTAACTTAAGTTCCTTCTTATCAGGAACCCAGAAACGTCTATTCCAAGGCCCCAGAAACCCTTACTGACTGCTAAGTACACTCTAAACGAGCTCTTCGATTACAGGAAAAGCCAAAATCTGAGCCGAAGCCTAATTCTTTGAGACCACACCCTAGCCTTAAACTTCTCCGAAACGTATGGTCGCCCAACCACAAGTCCGCAATCTAGGGGTCTGGATCATTTGTAACGATGGTTGTGCCATTTCTGAAAGATTCCCTTGCAACATCATGGTGTATCTGGACCCTAAAGAACCTGCCTTTTTAAGGTTCCTCATTATGCATTCTTTATATATGTCCTCAAAAAGGTAGGTTATTTGGGGTTAAGGTAGAGCCCCAAACCCCGGCTGAGCCGTTCGCCCTTAAAGCTCCTTCAAAGAACTTACATAGTCCGCAGCCCTAAAACCTGAACCCTTATAGAACCCTTTACGGGAACCCCCTTAGTAGCCCTTAGTAGAATATACCCCAACCCAAAAGAACACTTTAAAGGGACCCTAAACCCTAAACCCTATAGAACCCTTTACGTAAAGGAACCCTAAAACCCTAAACCCTATAGAACCCTTTACAGGAAGCCTTTAAATGGTGACGCCTGTAAGGCCGGTGGAGGCGGCCCTGGCATGCCGGGCAGTGGAGGGGGAGCAGGAGCAGGAGGAGGGTTTGGAGGAGGACCAGGCCGGATATGTACTTTTATGGGGGATACTTCCCTAAGCGATAATAGTAATTCTTAATATGGAAACCCTACATTCTACTATTTTCTGAGCTTTGGAGTTTTTTTCTTAAGGGAGCCATTATGAGATACAAGTCTATACTTTTTTCTCCCCGGTTACTTAAAAGCCCAGTTTCGGCTTCAGAGAGACTCGCTGGTCTTAACAGTGTGCCTGTGAAATGCTCTATCAACGCTTCTTAGGGAGGATACAGCCCAAATCCTACAGCACCTTCAGAAAGCAATTCAAGGCACTGTTCTAGAACCTTAAACCCTGCCAACCCAAACTCGTATAGTCAGCTTCTAAAAACCTCGAAAGGAACCCTAATACCCCCCCCCATAGAGCCCTGAAAGGAGCCCTTGGACAACCCTAAGCCCCAAACCGCTTAACCCTACAAGCCCTGTAGAACACCCCAGCAAGGCGGCTCTTTGGGCCCTGGCGGCTCTGCCGGCCCCGGCGGCGCCGGCGCCGGCGGTTTCGGAGGCGGCTCCGAAACCCTAAACCCTAAACTCTAAACCCTACAACTTGAACCCTAAACTCTAAACCCTAAACTGCCGAGAGCGCCGCTGACCCTAAACTCTAAACCCTAACCTAAAACTCATAAACCCTAAACTCTAAACTCTACAACCTTAACCCTAAACTCTAAACTCTGAGTTTCGGAGGCGGCTCCGGAGGCGGTGGCTATGCAGGCGCCGGCCCAGGAGGCACACAGCAGGTCTTCCTTAACCTACCATTCTAGGGTCCTTATAAATTCCTTATAATATAGGGTTTATAGCAAGAGCCTGCAAAACAGTAGGTTAGGGTAGGTTAAGGTTTATACCAAACTGTAGGCACTGGCTTCAGCATGGGCTGTTTTGATTCATGCTCTGATTCGTGAATGTTCATGTGTATTCGTTTTTGTGAATATGTATGAGTTAGTTGCAATACCATATCAGTGCATCAGCAAATCAGCGTAGGTTTGTGTGTGTATATATACACACACATTCACATACATACATACATACATACATACATACTTCCATGCATGCATACATACATACACACATACTTACATACTTGCAAACTTACATACATGCATACATTAATACATGCATACATACATGCATACATACATATGTATGCACACATGTATATATATATATATATAGACACATGTACATTTATATGTGTATATATGTATGGATACATACATACATACATACATACATACATACGAACATACATGCATACGTACATATGTGTATATATATATATGTACATGCATATATACATGCACAGATGCATATACGTAACATACACACTCACTCATGTGTAACCTACGCTGCATGGGATATCTAGATCTACATCTGTATCTATATTCCTATTTCTATATGTATCTGTTGGTGTATCTATATCTGTGTCCCATATCAGCATCTACATATGATATTGGATTTCGCATGCTGCATTGAGATGTGGATCTATATCTATTCAATTGCCATGTGTATGGATTTATGTGCATATATATATATGTATGTACAGAAGCATATCTATCTTCATGAGTATCTACTGTATATACAGGTTTGTTGCATACGGATCGCTTCGAGTTCAGGGCTGTGCAGGCCTCATGTTACAAGGACTTGTGGCCAAAGCGCTCAGGCCATTTTTTGAAGCAAGTTTGCATGGCTTTCACGCTGTTGTTTTTTTGGCTGGTTTAGGGCAGCTGATTTCGGGGTTAGGGGTAGAGCTTAGGGTTTAGGGTTTAGGGCTTCGGGTTCAGGGTTTAGGTTAAAGGTATGGTTTTAGGTTTAGGGCTTCGGGGTTTGGCATCGTTATCGGCTCGCTTGCTCGACGTCTCGGTGCATGCCTTGGGGCCTTGGGGCTTTTCGTTTGCGGCTTCCAAAGCAAAACTCTACCCTAAACCCTAACTAAACTCTAAACCATACCGTTAACCTACAGCCTGAAACCCTAAGCCCTAAGCCCTACCCCAACCCGTGTTGGTGCGTGTTGAGGCTTTTGTTTTTTGGCTCATGGTTTGATTTGTTTTGAAAGGGATTGTGCCCAAATAAACCCTAAACCCTGAACCGGCACTCTTTTCTTCCCGACTAAAGGGGGTGGAGCCAACATCTTCGCCAGGCGAGCCGCAGCTACCACAGGCCGCAGCGGGAGAGTCTCGGTTTTGGGTTTAGGGTTTAGAGTGCGGCATCGTCATATTAAGAATTTTATACATGGTCCACATACGGTCAGTACAAAGGGGGTATGATGTTGTAAGTGTCGTATCCATACCAAACTGATCATGATTGGTGCCTGAGCAATTCCATAGGATCCACAGTAGTCCTTTTTGGCTTCATATTCAGAATCTTATACTTGAAGGGGCAGGGGACTTAGTAAGCAGGTTATCAGTAGAGTTATAAGTGCCCTAAATGGAGTTACCTTAATTATAACCCTACTTTTAACCAACTTACTAAGTCCCCTGCCCCTTCAAGTAGAATCTTATAAGGTAATCCCAAAAAGGAACTATAGAGCCTATGGGTAGAGTATAGTTTTTGATTACGGGGTCTTTACACGGTCTTATGAGCCTCTGTAAGGGTTCCTATGAGGGCCACCAAGGGTTCTATACAGGAAGGCTTCGGGTTGAGCGGTTTAGGGTTTAGGGTTTAGGGGTTGTGGCTTAGGGTTTAGGGTTGGTATTCACTGACAGCCTTCATAATTAGTGCCTGTATACCCCAAATAATATTCTACCTGTTAAGGCCCCACTTGTTTTGGCTCCCACGATCGCACAGGTTTACAGGTCTACATGAAGGGATCGAATGCCGCACTTACATTCACACCTTTACTACTACTTACATTTCAGTCTGTCAGAGACAGGATTCAGCACAGAGTACCTTAAACCCGAAAACCCGGAACCGCACAGACCCCGAACCTCCAAAAATCCCAGAGGGAGATCCTAGGGCCTAGGGATCCTTCCAGTGTAGAGGCTTGGGATTTAATGTAGCGGGCTTAAATAAATTTCCAATACTGTATATTTTGGAGGTTATTATAAGTATAGTATAATGGGCCCCAAAACCCTATTCTAATTCCTCAGGCCCCTGTATTATCATTGTATCGAAGCTCTCCGCTCCCTCTCTCTCTCTCTCTCAGGAGTTTATGTTTGGGACCATCCCATCATGCGAAACCTGGCGATTGCAAGAGCGAGTGCGCACCGGAACATATGAGTTGAGTTCTTTTTCCCTTTTCAGAGTTTAGGTTTAGGGATTATCCCAGCATCCGATACTTTGCGATCGCATGGGCGAGTGTGTATTACAGGGGACTTAGTAAGTAGGTTATAAGTAGAGTTATAAGTGCCCTAAATGGAGTTACCCTAATTATAACCCTACTTATAACCCACTTACTAAGTCCCCTGCCCCTTCAAGTANTATTACAGGGGACTTAGTAAGTAGGTTATAAGTAGAGTTATAAGTGCCCTAAATGGAGTTACCCTAATTATAACCCTACTTATAACCCACTTACTAAGTCCCCTGCCCCTTCAAGTAGGAGGCATGATTTGGGTTGGCTACCAGGGCCTGCGGAAAGGTAGAAACGCATTGACTGCAGACTGCCCAGGGAAGGGATTTTAATAAAGCTAAGACGCACTCCTCCAATACTGAACCCGGTTAAAACCTATTTCGGGGAAAACCGGGTTTAATATTGCAGGGGGTGTGGGGGATTTGTCAATCGGAGGACGAGATCAAGTAGATATAGCCTTGGGAAAGAACCCACGAACCTTCACAGACTACTGGACCCTCGACCCTACAAACCCTAAGCCCAGACCTGAAACTTACATCCCGAACAGAGTGGCAGGAATGGCTGGATGCGGATGCCGCGAGAGCAGCGGACGACAGGCCATGGAGCAGTAAACCCTATAAAAGCCTACATCGCCCGAGTCATCCAATTTCTCTAAGGGTTCCTTTAAGGATTTCTGGAAGGGTCTTCCCCCATAAAAGTTGGGGTTGTATAGTGCTCGAGGGCGGTTATAGGATATGGATAGGGGTTTGTGTTTTCTCGGCCCGGAAAGCAGTAGGCTGCAAAGGTTCCAGCTCCCAAAGTCCTAGATGCTCAGATTTTGAAATATAGAACTCTGGTAATCTGGTAATCTAGTTTCTTTTGCTTCTACCATGTTGGAACCCCTAAACCCTAAATTTAGGGTTCTTTATTATGATTTTCTTATATAAGTCCTTTAAAAAGGTAGGTTACTTGGGGTCCAGGTATACACCCTGTATGTTTAAGCCATCCCAGGCGAAAGCTCTAGTGCCTCAACCGGGAAAGTCCTATGAAAAGAAGCCAAAACGGCGTTCTCTCCTAGAGAGACGAAAGCCTGAGCCCTAAACCCTAAACCCTCAACCTTCAACCCTCAACCCTAAACCCTAAACCCTAAACCGCAATCCCAGACCCAAAAGGCTCCAACGGTTTAGGACTTGGGGCCCTTAGGGTTTCCAGAGATCTCAATACCTCTTAAGTAAGCAATATACCTTAAATTATCAGGGGCTTCATAGATTTACGCTATATTCCTTAATTAAGGGATGTTGGGCTCTCTGGGTTTAGGGTTTGGGACCCTTAGGGTTTAGGGTTTAGTGCCCCGAAATCTCCCCCAAATGCTAGGTTTAGGGCTTAGGGTTTGTTGAATCTCCTGGAGAACCTGCAACGAGAACCCTAACCCCTAAGGAACCCATGCAGGCTCGCTAAAGCAGAACCCTACGCAAGCTAAACAGACACGAATAGCCAAACTTTGGATACTTGCCCCCACTCCCTAACAGTTGTTTAAGATGCATAATTGCAACATAGATATCTTCGGCCCTTATTAGTAGCCCAATGTAGACTGTTACAGAGTGGGGGCAGTACCCAAGCCAAACTCCTCGTACGCAGGGCCGCGGAACTCGTGCAAATGGAAGCGGATAGAACCGGACGCAAATTTGAGGCGGCATGGAAGCGAGACATAAGGCGTAGTTAATATAGGGGCCTTCAATCGGCCTTCAAAAATTTATTACCCATACTATTTTTTTTAGGGGGGGGGGGGTCGTTATTACAATTATTATATAATGGGCATCAAAACCCTATTCTAATTCTTAAGGCCCCCATATTAGGGGTTCAATAGAGCTTGGGTTTTGGAGTTTGGGTCAGGGTTTAAAGTTGTAGGCTTGAGGGTTGGGGTCGCACATTTATTCCAGTGCTGTTTTGCATGCTGGGGCTTTTCTGTAAACGAGACTGCAAGGTCCGATGGCAACCGAAGCTGGGTCTTTGTGTTGAGGGCCAGTCTTAGGTGCATGTGTTCTTTGCTTTTTCCGCGGGTTGGGAGTTTAGGGTCTTAGGGTTCGATGAAGTACCTCAACCTGTCATAACCTAGTCTTTTGCAGGTTCTTACTAAACCCTTATATGGAATGTACAGGGACCCTACAAAACTGTAGGTTCTGGTGGGTTAAGGTATGGTCATCGCGCTCGCGAGCTTCGATCATCGAATCAGAGCATCGCAGGGTTGCAGGATGGGAGTTTCCGAAAATTGGGGGGGGGGTACCTTAGGGTTCCTTTAAAGGGCTACTATAAGGGTACTATAAGGATCCCTCTAAAGGGGTCTATAAGGGATGTATGGGGATTTCCGAAAATTAGGGGTACCTTATCTTGGGGTCCTAAGAAAGGATCCTACTATTAAGGTTACTGTAATGGGGCCGAATATTTGTTATCCACGCTTAAGAGTTTGGGGTTTAGGGTTCCCTCAGCCCCGAGCCCTAAACACCAGACCCTAAAAACCCTTAAGCGCAGGACATCGCGAACATGGACACCGACGACATAGCAGTGGCCCAAGAGCGTCAGTCGCATTCTTTGGGGTACCCTAAACCCTAAACCCTACACTCCTAAACCCCTACACCCCCAAACTCAAAACCCAAAACCCTCAACCCCTGCAACCCTGAACCCTAAAGCATCAATTCTGAGGCCGACGATCCCTACGCGTTGCTTCCACGGCCGATCTTCCTCACGCAGACTGAGTTTGTCGCCATCCTGGCTGTACTTTCCATGACTTGTTGCTTCCGACTAGTTTTTGCTGGGGGGGGGGGGGNGGGGGGGGGGGGGCAGGGAGGGGTTTTGGTGCAAATATTGTTCAGGGACGACTTTTGCTGTTTAGACCTCCCTGACATTTCCTTCTGGGGTTGCAAAATAGTAATTTGTTTTGTGCTGCTTGAGTCCTCACCGAGTTCCTTGTCAAGACCGCAAGTACGTCGACAAAAACCGCCGGGCTACTTTGGTTTAGGGTTTAGTGGGCTACTGGGAGTCATCCTCTCAGACGACTCTCGAAGGGGTGCTACTGGGATACCCAAGTCTCACAAGCCCTGATACTGCCGGTGAAGCTGTGTTCCATGGTGTGGTGCCCGCAGTAGATGACGTTGCCCGGAGCGCTCGACCTGCCTTGAGTTGAATTGAGGTGTCTGTGAGCAAGATCCCTTTCTTCCCCCGATCTCCACTTCATCGCACCAAACCGCAAACCCAAGACCTAAGTCGTGCTGGCTCCAGAAAAGCAATTGAGTCGAAAACTTCGCTGGAAAGCTATCCACTTTGTGGATAGCGCTTGAACCGGTATAGGCAAGGTATATTCGAGGTTCCGGAAAGTCATTGCAATTCAGGCGGTTATCGTGAGCTCGTCTAAGCGCTGAGCCGCAAACCCTAAAACCCTTGAGCTCTCATTTTTTCTGGAAGCCCGAACCTCCAATGAGAAGCCATAAGCCCCAAACCACGAAGCCCTACACTCTAAACCCTAAAACCCAAAACCTCAATTGTGCAGCTGTTAAACACTAGGACCCAGAGTAAGCCCTTATTCCCTCTTTTAGGGGTTCAGGTTCCCTTATCACCCCTTTAAACCAAAAAGGGCACCCTTCTGATTCCTAGGTTACTCTTAGGTCTAGAGTCTAGTGGGTGGTTGTCAAAATTAGGGTCCCTTTTTGGGTACCCTAAAGAATAGGTGCCGTACTATATTCGGGGCCCAAAAAGGGACCATAATTTTGACAAACACCCAAGACCCGCTACCCCAACCATGCACACTGAAGCCCATGAGGCCTCCCGGCCCGAGGTTAGGGTTTAAGGGTCCAAGAACCTACTATTTTCTCTCCGAAATACTCTGTTACAAAACTACTTATCCTAAAACCAAGTACCTCATAGGTCCTTTGGACCTGTACGTTCAGGGTTTAGGTTAGTTTAACCCAGCTGAAATACGAGTATAGATCATACTACCATTTGCCCCGAAACTCTACACAGTACTGCTCCGAGTAGTTTCCTCCACTCGCCAGGGCCCCCAGGGGACCGTCGTCGGATGGCCCCCTACGGGCGCCACAGACAAGTGGGGAGGCCTTCGATCGTGGGACACATCGGGAGGTTTGGGATGCGGGATGTTTTCATGCTTCCATCTGCAGTCCAACCGGACTCCAACCCATCAAAGGAGACCAACAATGCTGCGAAGACGGTCCGAACAAGTTGAATCAGGCAAAAGACGGCAGGAACCGTACTTACCATGTTGTGGTGCTGTGTTGTGTGTTAAGTCGAAAGCGCGTCAACGAAACGGTGTCAAGAGTCTGTGAGTACCTCGTTGGTCCTGCCTCACATGATGATTCACTCGCATAAGTGTTGCTACCCCGAAGTCATGCACTCCCAAGCCCTTGTTGATTGTCAGGCGCTCCCATCCAGCTACCGGTCAATCTGGCCTCCGGCACGATGCTGTCAAGGACAGGGCTGGCTTGAGGTTTAGGATATAGGGTTTAGAGTTTGAGGCTTGGGACCGTTTATTTGGGTTGAGGGTTTGTGTTTGAGCCTTAGGATTTTTGCCAAGGTCTTATGCAGTGTATTAGGGGTTTTGTTGGGTTTCAAGAGCGCAACGGAGATTTTGTAGGGTTTCATGGAATGGTTTTATCAGGGTCTTACTACCCTATCTAAACCCTAAACCCCTAAATCCTAAACACTAAGTCTTAGTAGCTGAGTGGATACACTTTACACTTTTTGGGGATAATATCACCCACTATAAAACTAAAAGTGTACCCTTTAGGGGGGCTTATGAACTCAGCAACTAAGAAGTTTTGTTTGGGGAGGGGAGCGGGATAGGGTTTCATGCCGATGTGCTTCGTAAAATGAAACACTCCGAGACTTCGAGGTTGAAAGTTGTGATCCGATATGGGAGTTTCCGAAATCACGGTTACCTTATTTTGGGGTCCTTGTAATAAGGATCCTACTATTTAGGGTACTATACTATGGTCCCCTATTCTTGGAAACTCCCATATCTCACCGTTATGAAGGAGACTCAGCCTATCCCTAAGGGTCCAAAGGACCCAATAATTAGGTACTTGGGTTTAGGATAATAGTTATGTAGCTCAATATTTAAGAGAGTATATGATTATTAGGTACTCGGACCCTTAGGGTATGTACCGGACAAGCAAGGTCTAGGTTTTAGGGTTATATAAGAGTTTAGGGTTTAGGGTTCAGGGTTTAGACTTTAGGATTCAGGGTTTAGGGTTAAGGGTCTATGCCGATTGTTGAACCTTAAGCCGTGCTTAAGCCCTGAACGCTAAACCTCCTAGGAAAGTTCTTGTTGCTTCTCAGGCGCGGCTGTTTTTTTTGGTGGCCGACATGCCCGGACAAAAGTCCCGGAAGAAGCTAGGAACTGGATTCTTAGTAGCTGAGTAGGGCATTAACCTGTAACCTTTGCGGTTTTTGTTAATCTAGGTTCCTGAGTAGCACCCTTTTGCCCTTTTCAATTTGGAGTCTCCTTATTACAACCGAATACTAGGAAAAAGGATGCCCTTTTCATTTAGGGATCACTCAGGAACCTAGTAATCCTACCATCATTGAAACTTAGTAGCTGAGTGGATACACTTTACACTTTTTTGGATAATATCACCCACTATAAAACTAAAAGTGTACTTTTTTGGTGGGCTTATGAACTCAGCAAGTAAGATCCTACCTCATCCTTCTACAATTGAAAAAGTTAACCTTCTCGGGAGTTTCGGAAAATTCGGGTGACCTTATTTTGGGGTTTATATAATCCTGATTACCAAAACTGAAAAGGTGAGCCTCTTTTGGGCTATTTTATGAATTTCAGAAGCAGGGCAGAGGCTTTCTCCGTCGGGTTTTTCACAGCGCAGAGATTCCCAGAAGTCGCCCTGGAGGAAGTCTCTGTGCCAGAGACTCTAGGGGTTTGAGGGTTTAGGGGCTTTAGGGTTTAGGGGCTTTAGGGTTTAGGGGTTTCAGGGTTTAGGGGCTTTAGGGTTTAGGGGTTTTAGGGTTTTATGGTTTAGGGGCTTTAGGGGTTAAGTGTTTATTCCTGCTGAGCCACTGGGCTTGGCGCTAGGACGGGAGTTGGGCCAGCCCCCGCCATCCGAGGAAGCGGGCCATCCTTGGGAGTTGTTTAGGACGAACCCATGGGCCCCTCGTATGGGCCCTTAAGCCTGGGATCCTTATGTACCTAATATATACCGTACCCTTTAAGGTCCCTTAAAGGGCTACGGGCCCATACTACGGGCCCATGGCTTCAACCTTAGAGAGTTTCCCAGCCTCAGGACCAGAACCCGGATGCAGCTCAAGCTTTTGGGCGGTGATCTCCCTGAGCCGCGTCATGTCCCCTCGTGGGTGTCGCCCTAAACCACAAATTGAACAGCCTCCAGTCCTCCCTCCTGAAACTCTCAAAACACAAGACTGGAATCGTCTTGTTGAGGATTCTATTGAAGTTCCTATAGTTAGAGTTTCAACTAGATTCGCTGTAGGGGTTCTTCAAGCCCATTTTTTGTGTTGCCAGGATGAGCTGGTCCAGGCACGGATTTTTGGGCCTGGCTCTATGTTGTTTTGGTTTAGGGATTGAGGATTTTATCGAGTGCAGGTTTTTGAGCGTTGAAGGGTTTGGGGTTATTAAAAAGGTCTTTGGGGCATTTGAGGCTAGACGCCCGAAGCCCTGGAAGCCGGATCCCACACATCCGGAGCATGACCTTAAGCTATCATGACCTCCTTTGTGTAGGTTCTCATTATAAACCCCAATATCGAAGCCCCAATATCGAAGTCATGGACCCTAAACCTCTAAAGCCTAAACCGTTTACGGGTAGTTTTTGGAATTGCTCAGAGTTGGTGGGGATCTAGGGCTCTAGAGTTAGGCTCGATACTTTGTCTCTAGGTCTGAGAGGAGACTTCGAAGACTACTTGAGACTTTGGACCAAGAGTTTAGGAAGTTCAGGGTTCAAGAGTCTAGGATTAGAGGCTTAGGTTTAGGATTTAGGCTTCACGGTTCAGGATTTTGGATTTTGGGCACAGGTTTAGGGAGTGCGCGCTGGTATGTAGTAGTGCATGTACGTCTGAGCCTTTGTTGTCCTTTGCTCTGTGTATTTCTTTGTCCAAGTATGCTCGGCTTGGACATTCCATACGTGCATTCGTACATACACCCATACACGCACGCGGCGAGCATGCACACGTACGCATGCTTGCATGGCAGCTCAGACCTGCGACTAACCAGATACCTGAATCCAAAGCCAACTTCTCTCTCTCTCTCTATGAGGAGATAGATAGACAGATAAAGATACATCGACAGACAGTTACATTAGCTCTGTACATATATAGCTACAGATTTAAACATAGATAGAGATACAGACTATAGATACAGTTTTAGGTATGGATACGGATATGGATATGGGTATGGATAGGTATATGAAGAAAGACACATATATGTGTCTTTGCCTACAGATATCGTATAGGGACCCCTGAAGTCTTCAAGCTCTGGGAAGTCTGCCACCCTAAAGCGCCAGGATCACACAGCCAAAAGCCCCCAAGTCCGAACCCCAATCTCATGGACGTCGGACTTTAAACAGCCAACTCGGTTTGGGACTTAGGGTTGAAGCAGCCCGGCGATATTCATAAAGCTCAAAGAAACCAACACTGTACGTATCTCTACATCTAATGACCCTGTAGACTATACCACCCGTTATAAAGAGACACCCGAACACCCAAACCCAGAAGAAGCCCTCAAACTGATTCCCCCGTCTTGGCCCCGAATCCTGGGTTCTTGTTAAGGAAGTTAATTTAATGTAAGTTACAATAATAGGGGTCTATAGTAAATAATATGGTTTCCTTGTTATGGTAACTTAAATTAAATCCCTATACCTTTCAGGGAAATTGTATAGATCCCTTCAAGGAAGCCTTATAGATCCCTTAAAGGAACCCCTGTTATAGATCCTTATTATGAACAAGAACCCAATCCTAGACCTTAAACCATAAACCCTTAAAGGAACCCCTATAGATCCCTTACAGGAGCCGGAACCCTTACAGAGTTGGAAACTCAATAGCCTCAATCCTTAAGAGTAATGTATAGGGAATCCCAGCACTATTTGGCCTTAATCCGGTTTCCAACTTTATGGGGTTTACTTTATAAACAATCCCTAAACCCTAGACTCTAGACCCTAAACCCCTGAACCCTAAACCCCGAATCCCCTAAACCCTAAACCCTAAACCCCTGAACCCCAAGCCCTAACCCCTTATAGGGTTTACTTTATATTACTGAACCCTAAACCCCTACTCCCCTAACTAAACCCTAAACCCTAAACCCCTGAACCCTAAAACCCTATTACTGAGCAACCAACTCAGAGTCTCCAAATATGGCTGCGCCAGTTTGCTCCTGGCCTGGCTGGGCCCAGAAGGACCCCGCAGGATGAGGCCGGGCTTGGGACGAACCGGACTGAACCCTACAACCTCTAGGGGTTTAGGGGTTTAGGGGTTTTGGGTTTAGGGGTGTATGGGGGGGTTTAAGGCTTAGGGGTTTAGGGTTTTTGGGGGTTTAGGGGTTTTGAGTTCAGAGGTTTAGGGTTTAGGATGGGTTTAGGGTTTATGTACTCCGTGCTTATGATTGCTAAAGCCCTTACATCTAAGGAAGTTTTTCCGGAAGTCCAGGTTTTCTGATTGTTCCGGGTCCACAAGCCCTGAGGGTAGCTGACGTTTGGACTACTCCAAATCCCAGCGTCTACTAGGCAATGGCAATCGTTTCTGACCATGGAATGCTTCCAAATGTAGTATATACCTCAGCGTCCGCAACAAATCCGGCACTTTGGCATATCTGCTGCTTGCTTCCTGAAAACAGCGTCTACATGGGTTTAGCTAGTTCTCATGTGTAATGTCCCCGCTGATGTGAATTCTCCCTAAACCAGATAGCCCCATGGCCCAACAAGGGCCCAATCTCAATTTGACAGAAGCTCGCAAAAACCTGAACTCTGAATCTTACAAGTAGCCTGGCGTGTTAAAGAAATGGTGGACCTGTCGGACTGAAACTAGACGGGTTCAGGGTTCAGGGTCCTTTTATCACCGATCCCCCGGTAAGATATGGACAAAGGTCACAACTGCAAACTGTGGATCGCAAGCCTCGAACCACAAAGCAGTTTAAACACTTTACATGTTCGGGACAGGTTGGGGAAGACGAAAACTTGGAAACGCCCTAAGTTAACAGTCTCATCATGATGTGAAGCCCTGAACCCTATACCGCGTTTTAAGGTTGAGGGTTTGCGGCACGTAACTTCTGTGCGTCATTTCACGCTAGAGGCACGGTCTTACAAGCTTCGTGAATTTGTTAGCAACAATCTCAGAAACGTCCGAAGACGGTCCTAAACTCTCAAAGTGTTAACTTCCCCTCCACAATTTCAGAATGCCACCCTAAACCCATTGATGGGTTTGGGGGTTGGGGTTCGGGGTTTATAGTGAACCCCAGAAAGTTGGAACATGGATTTAGGATGATTAGTGCTGGGATCCCCTATACTTTACCTTTAAGGCCATGAGGATATTGATGTTCCAACTTTCTGGCTTCTACNTTATAGTGAACCCCAGAAAGTTGGAACATGGATTTAGGATGATTAGTGCTGGGATCCCCTATACTTTACCTTTAAGGCCATGAGGATATTGATGTTCCAACTTTCTGGCTTCTACTGTATTTCTAATGTAAGATTTCTTACTTGGGGATCATGGGGCCCCTGGACCCTGGTCCCTGGAAGGCCTCACAATGAAGTATCTGCAGGCCCGAGCCTCGGATCACAGGGCGATCATCTAATCATGCTATGATTCATGGTTGAGGGTTTACGGTACCTATGCCTATGATAACATAAATCATCATGACTACAGTATCATGCTAAGCATACCATGATTCACAGTTTGGGGTTGCGGGTTTAGGGCCCGCATTGTTATGATAATCTTAATGACCTTAACGCAACAAGGTTGACAATAATCATGCTAATGGCTAGTCATGGTAAATGTGATAACATTGGATGTAGGTGTTCATCGTGTAGAGACCGAAATTCAGGGCTTGAGCAGTTTAGGGTTTAAGGACATAGAGGTTAGGGTTAAGAGTTCGCGGATTTTGGGTTGTCAGTTTTCCTGTTTGTGGCTGCTAAGACGAACATTGTGGGTGATCTACAGCCACCACTCACCACTCCTGACGATTCTTTTTGGCAGACTTAACCTGTTTGTCACAGAATCAGCAAGTTAGGAACCCGGAGAAAAACTGCCAGGGGAGCTGCTTAAAGCATCTACACCCTGAACCTTGGGTACAGCCCCCACTCTGTGACAGTTAGATATTATATATAGTATATCCCTTATTTTGCCCCCTAGTATGGAGTGTAACGGGGTGGGATCCCTAAACCCTAAACTCAACTTAAACCTGGGGTTAGGGGTTTAGGGTTTTTAGGGTTTAGGGTTCAGGGTTGAGTATTTCGGGGTTGGGGTTTGGGCATGTTGTAGATACCCCGAACTAAAGGGTTTAGGGTTTGGGTTTCGGATTTGGGGTTTAGTGCTTCGGGTATCGGGTTTAGGTTTATAGGCCCAAGGCTTATAGGGTGGGCCATACAATGCGCAAGGACATTTTCGCAAAGCAGAACCCGGAAACAAAAAAAAAAACATATGTATTGGAGTTTGGGGTTTGCCGTTTAGAGGTGTAGGGTTGAGGCAAGCACAGTATGTTATGCTGCTTGGGATCTGTTTTGCTGCACAGTCTCAAGATCGAGATCTTTAAGGCTTCAGGGTCAGCTGAAGGTATTCAGCAAAAACAAACAAGCCCTTAACTGCGAGTTTACAGCTTCAACCCTAAACCCTATAAGCCTTGAGTGTATACAGGGATCCTTTAGGAGGTTGACTGTATATTTGGTCATTGCTGCTTTTGGGGGTTTTCTGAGTAGGGGCATCTTCGTTGTTTGGGAGGATTCACCAAACCCCTAAACCCTAAACCCGAAAAGCCCTAAACCCTAAACCCCCAAAGCCCTAAACCCTAAACCCGAAAAGCCCTAAACCCTAAACCCCCAAACCCCTAAACCCCTAAACCCTAAACCCGAAAAGCCCTAAACCCTAAACCCCCAAACCCCTAAACCCCTAAACCCTAAACCCGAAAAGCCCTAAACCCTAAACCCCTAAAGCCCTAAAGCCCTAAAGCCTAAACCCTCCCCGTCCCAAACTTCAGGGCCGAGCAGTAGCTGTTTGCTTGCGGCCGTAATCCGCAAGTATAGGGTGCCAGGGCACCTTATTTTGGGGCCCTTAGAACAAGGATCCTACTATTTTAGGGTTTAGGGTGTAGGGTATTTTGGGGTACCGGAAGATTGCTAAACCCTAGAAGCCCTGAAACAGCGCAGTTTCTGTGTTCTGCGTAGAAGGCTCTTTGCGACTGCAGCTGTCTAGGCCCAGACCAGTAGCCAAATCTCTTAGGATTCCTGTCGTGTTTTTGTTGCCTTCGGTGCATGGCGCCCATCCTCTCCAAACCTGCGGCCAAATCTCATGAGAATGCCTGGTTCGCAATTCTGTGTGGCAAGGTGGTTGAGCAAGCAAAAGAGGTGGCGAGGGACCTGGTTGAGGTGACGAATTATCTCAAGAAGTGCATGACGCTTGGGCCTAAATTAAGATACGTATATGCCAATTAGTAGCTGAGTATGCAACCTGAACCTTGGCTCATATATTCCAAACATGTTTTAAAAGGTTAACGGCTAACCTTTTTTGAGCTAGAGTACTCAGCCCCTAAGTATGTTAAATTGGGCCCGAAACCTCGTGCCTCTCGCAATCTGGACAGGACATTTGACACGCAGCTGCACTTGGTGGCTGCTGGCTTCTCACAGCTCCCGGGCTGTTGTTATGAGTCCTTTGCTGCCTAACCCTAAACCCTAAACCTCAACAAACCTAGAGAACAGCCTGATCAATTATACTTGGGCTCCACCGCAGAGCCTGCACGCCAAGAATCTGGCGGTTAACTTGAACAGAACTTTCGGTTCCTGCGATCCCAAAACCCTGCAGCTTGCGAAGGCCAAGAGAAGTGTGATTTTCGAAAAGCCCCCCCCCCCCCCACATGCGCAAGCGAAGGCAGTCACTCGCGGACTGAATGGGTTTACAGTAGAAGCCCAAAAGTTGGAAACCCCATAGCCTCAATCCTTAAGAGTAATGTATAGGCTGTATAGGGAATCCCAGCACTATTTGGCCTTGATCCGGTTTACAACTTTATGGGGTTTATTATCAACAATCCCTAAACCCTAAACCCTAATCCCCTAAACCCTAAACCCCTGAACCATGTTTAGGGTGGCAGTCGTTAGGGTTCAGTGTTTGGGATAATATCTAGGCGACTATATGCTGATTGTCAATGTTATCCGACTGTTGGACCCTGCGGTTTAATTTTAGCGGTCATTGGTTTCTGGACTTTAAACCCGCGCCCTATGTACCCCGAGAAGCCTTATATCACTTATATCAACTCATATCTTATCGGTTGCCGGGCCTTGCAGCCTTCTCTGGCTTTGTCGGGGAGCAGAAGCGATGTATTTTGCTGGCAACCCTGAACCCCTTTTTAAACCTTCACCCTGGCATAAGGTGAGATTCATATACCTTCCTCGTCATGGTGACTTGAGTAAGTCCGTACCACGAAGCCCAGAATTCTGGTCCCCTAAACTTCGTTAACCCTGAAACCTAAATCATAGCATATTAGAAGCATATTACTTATTACTGTACATGTACGAATAGATTCATGCGGCATTATCTAGTAAATCCGACCCGAGCCCGAGGTATTTTGGTTGCTGGACGCTGATGTCTCTGCACAACCTAATTTGCCAGTTCACAGCTGGCAGGGCGGAGAGGCAGTCAAGCGAGGAGGAGCCCGAGGTGCATCAAGGGTCTTGTGATGAACTTAATTGGGTTCCTTTAAGGGGTTAAAGGGGTTTATAGCGGTTCTATAGTAGATCCCTATGGTATAGGGGCCTAAATACCATTTTGGGGGTTCCTTATTAAAATTATAGTTTAATGGGCCCCAAAACCTTATTCTAATTATTAAGGACCCTATATTAGGGTCTGGGGCTTCGAAGTCCTAAACCCCAAACCCTAAACCCTAGTCCCTGAGCCAGAGAACCCTACACCATACTGTTAGGGTTGGTGGACACGGTTCTTCCTGTCAAGCCTGCTGCTGCCCTACAGTAGCTGATTAATGTAGACCGCTTTGAAGCCCCTCTCTTCAGGCCTTTGTATGAACCTATGATCCCTGTTCAAGGCGCACAAAGCCAAAAATCCCGGAGCCTAGCCAGACCCCGAAAGCATACAAGCAAGGACGCGTTGGTTCCTTCGTTTGTTATAGTGTAAGCTCAAGCGGCTCTATGTTTTTCGTTTGTTATTCGGGGTCAAGAGAGCTCATGGAATTCACGTTTCTCCCAAATCAGGTAAAGCACTTGAGGCTCGAAATAGACCCGGAAGTTCCTTCGGTCCAATCTCCCCAATGCCTAAAGCCCAACCTCTACATCGGTAGCTCATGAACCTTCTAGATCCCGGAAAAGTCTCTTGAAACCAAGCCCCGAGCTCTAAATCCGAAGCCTAAACCCTAAACCCTAAACCCCAAGCTCCAGATTCAGCGCATTCGTCTGGTGGACTTCATGCCTCCAGCCTTCATTGCCTCGTAGCAGCTGAATGAGTACCCTTTACACTCTTTCCTTTGGTACTATATAACCCCCTATAGAACTGGAGTTCCAGTTTTAGGTAGAACACAATCACTTCTGGAACTGAAATTTGAAGTTTTACTGCTTATGAAATTAAACCCTAAACCCTAAACCCTTAGCGACTAAGGCCTGGATCATGGCAATTCTCTACTCGTCGTTCCTCGAAAGCCAACTATGGGTTTCGAGCTTTGGAAATCGAGCGAAGGAGGGGCTGCAAGAGGTTGCCAGTATTGCCATTAGGGTTCCCTATATATGAAGATACCGCCTTATATACCCCAACGCCGTATTCGAAGTATTAAGGCCTACTATAGTGGGGGGGACCGTGAACTTTCAGGTGTTTTAAATTTGCAGTCATTTTTCTCCCTGAAACGTTGGTTTTCACCTCCCCTAGTAAACTGGATGACCAGGAAGAAAGCTTGAGCATGAATTAAGTTTGAAGAGTTTCAGAGTTTAGGGTTGAACTCTGGGTCTTTAGAACCGCCTTTGCTTCTCGTTTGCTACAGCTGTAGCATCCTGGTGTTGCTTCGGCTTCGAGCTTCGAGAGGTTGGGTTTTTTCTACGAAATATGGTTATCAGTACTAATTAGTCTTATGAAGGTCATTGAATCATTATTATTACTACTGTTATTGTTGGCAGGTTCGGCTTCGGGACAGGCCGGAAGAGAAACTCAGGTTCGTTTTCGTCTACCTGCCTTGCGCGGGCTTGTCGCTAGCAAGCCCGGTGAGCATGGCGTTCCATGCAATGATGGCCGCTGGCTTCGCAATTCGGGGGTTTGGGTTTAGGGTTTTAGGGCTTAGGGGGTTTGGGTTTAGGGTGTTTAAGGGGTTAGGGGTTAGGGGTATTAGGCTTAGGAACTAGGGCTGAGGGGTTTAGGGTTTACGGTTCTCTCGAGTCCAGCACGAGTAAACCGAAGCCCGGCACCATGCTCGACCGGAGTAGATCCGAAAGCTTCCCAAACCGGTTTTCTGTGAGTCGTGCTACAGTTGCTCCGGCTCTGAACATGGCCACTGGTAAGTTAGGGTTTAGGATTCAGGGTTTAGGGTTTAGGTTTAGGGTTCTTAGAACTTTCGTGTCCTCAAAGCAAGACAGGCAATGGTGTTGACGACCTACTACAAGGCAGCGGCGCTCAGAAGCAATGCAGCAGCAGGTCTTTCTTTGTTTTTTGGCATCTTCGACGAAGCCCGAGTTTTTCAGCCCCGCAGAAGTCGGAACATGATGAAACATAAAGACCCCACAGACCCCAACATCAGCTTTCAGACATAGTCCATTCTGCGTAGTCTTCTTGCGTTCTGACCATTCGTTGACCCAACTCCATTAATTTCCAAGGTGACGGACCCTGGAACCATTCCAGCCTCAATCACGTGGCGAACATTCGGACGTCCGCCTGCATGTTTGAAAGACCGCAAAAAGTCGGGTGAGGCGCGCGGGTGTGAAATCGCTTCCCACACAGGCTGCGAAGACCCCAAAGCCATGGACCCGTGGACTAACCCGCTAAACCCCGTTGGCGTGTTGGACCCCTAAATGCCTTGTACCGAGACCCGGCCGTAACCCTGAACTCCAAGCCCGTGTACCCTTGCCCTCTACTGCGTTCTTCATTGTAGTATTAAAAGCACAAAGGACCAATTCGATGGTTACTGTAGGACCCAAAGTAAAGAAAAGGGACTTGTAAGAAACACTTCAAGGGAACGAAAAATTCATCAGGCTCGTTGGTGCAGGAAGTCCGAGGCGTACAAGCCCGATCGCTCCCACTACTGCAGCGCTACGGAGAGGCGCACTTAAATTTGTGTGTGCGTATGTGTGTGCGTGTGTGCACACGGATATGCAGTGAGTGCCTCGTCAGCATGGTTTTCTGTTTATTGCCGACATCGACGTGGACCTCGTTGTTGAGGCCATCATCTGCATCGTCTCAAGAATCTTTACGATGGTCATCGTCATCGTCATCATCGTCAGCGTCAGCAGCAGAACCACCACCATCATCATCATAAGCACCATCAAAAAAGTACTTTCACAAGGTCCTCCGTCGATGTCATCATACTTGTGCTTGCGATCACATCACCAGCTGCATCCTCCCCCTCCTCCTCCTCATCATCATCGTCATCAGAATCATCGCACCAGCATCAGTTCAATTGCTATGTGCACATGACTAACAGTGATTCTCAGCGACAGCATCCTCATCGCTATCCCTCAATCATCCGCAGCCGCAAGATCTGGCTGACCGGGCTTTCTGCATTTTCTGCTCAATTCCCACAGTTTCCGGGACCTTGCAAAGATGTTGCTCCCTGCACCGTAATTTTAAACGTTGTTGGTCTTGGTGCTTGGCGGCTTTGTCTCGCACTCTTAAACTTCCATGTACAGTCGGAGGCTAACCCTCGAAGCTTACTGTTACCGTTGCCATGGATTACTAGACGGCACTAGACTAGACTAGACATAAGCACTACCCTAACACATGGGTGATGGGGCTTTTCGCGTGGTAGACATACCTCGACCCTGAAACGTAGTACCTCCCAATAAGTCCTAATCATAAAATAGTGGTTCTCTGAAAAAGGTATCAACTTTCACGTTTCAGTGGCCTACGTACCGGCCAGTGGTCGCAGGTGCGTCCTGCGGATGGACCATTACTGCCCCTGGCTGAACAACACCGTCGGCTATGCGAACCACAAGTTCTTCCTTCAGCGACTTGAGCATGCATTAGGGACCCAAAAAGCACATAAGCATAAGCATTTTATGGGGATATCCCTACCTTATTGGGCTTCATTATAAGGGGGTTTATATGGGATATCCCTATCCTTAGTTTTGCTTATGTGCTTTTTTGGGGGCCCTAATGCAGGAACAGACTTGAGGGTTGAGTTTAAGGCCGCTTTACGGTTCAGGGTGCGGGTTTAGGGCTTGAGGTTTACACCCCCGTTCCAAAGCCCGAAAGCCCAAACCCAAAGCAACAAAAGCCTAACCTCCAAGCCATCCACCCTGAACCTACCTTTTCGGCTCGTAAAGGACCCCTTAAGGATCTGAACGGATCCTTTAAGGATCTCAACAGAGCCCTTAAGGGACCCCTTAAAGGATCTTAAAGGAGCCCAGAAGGCGCCTCTTAAGGCCGCTGACACGCGCCTTTACCGGACCCAGACCTATGGTTCCTTGAAAGGGTTCCTTGAAAGGGTTCCTTAAAGGGTTCCTTAAGTAGGGCTCTATATTAGGGGGCCTAAATACCTTAACCTGCCAAACCCTACTTTTTTGTCAGTTCCTATTATAAACCCCTAATATGGAATTTATAGGGACCCGACAAAAAAGTAGGTTCTGGTGGGTTAAGGTAATAATTACCCATAGGCTCCAAGGGGATTTCCTTTTTGGGATTCATATTTAGAATCCTAGAAGGTAATCCCAAAAGGGAACTACTATGGAGCCTATGGGTAAACCCTAAACCCCTGTAGATCCCTTTAAAGGAACCCTTTATAGATACCTTTTTAAAGGAACCCTTATAGACACCTTTTTAAAGGAACCCTTATAGACACCTTTTTAAAGGAACCCTTATAGATCCCCTTAAAGGAAGGTACTCAGTGCTGTTTTCCAGAGCTGAGGTTTCTCGTCTACTCGAGTTCGGCGTGTTTGCTCGGAACCATCAAGACGGTGCCTCTTAGAGACTCTTGCGGGTTTAGAGGTTTAGGGTTTAGGGGTTTAGGGGTTTAGGATTTAGGGGTCTAGGGTTTAGGGGTTTAGGGTTTAGGGGTTTAGGGTTTCGGGGAAAGGGGTTCAGTGTTTCAGGGTTTAGGGTTTTAGGGTTTAGGGAACTTTAGTTTAAGTTACGATATTTCGGTTCTGAGTTCTTGTTAAGGAACTTCAGTCTAATTTACAATAAGGATCTATGACGAATAATGAGGTTCTGGGTTCTTGTTAAGGAGCTTTAGTTTAAGTTACATTCAGGAGCTTAGGTTTAAGCTACCACAATAGGAAACTATGGTGAATAATGGAGTTGCCTTGTTCTGGTAACTTCAAGTCGACTTCCTGATGAAGAACTCAGATGGGGATTTAGTTAGGGCTTGTTCGGGGGATGTAACGGGTTATAGGGTTTAGGGGTTTAGGGTATAGGGTTCCTTGAGGGCAACATACGGGTTGAAGGTTTCTTGGTTCTCTGGGCAACGTCGGGTCTTGGGGGTGTAGGGATTCAGGCTTCTGTAAGGGGAAGATCAGGTCGTCGGCTCAGGGGGTTCTAGAAGGGGACTACAGGGTTAAGGGTTTTGGGATTTTTTGGGGGGCGGGGGTCGTGAAGCCGTCTTGAAGGGGAAGACTGAGGATACAACAAGAGTTATCCTAATGATTACTTGCAGGAGTTTGGGGTCTATAGTTCCCCCGAACACCCAGGAACAGGGTCGGAGCAATGTGTGATACCGTTCCCATAGAATCCCTGCATAACTATAGTACCATGTTAGTACAATATACCCCCCAAGCCCTATCGCTATTATTAAGGCCTCCAAAGGTAGCCTTAGAACGCAAGCCCTACAAACCGTCCAGCTGTCAATCCAGAGCTGTAGTTCAGCTGTCTCGTGACCGTCTGGCTTTGCGGTTTGGTCCGGGTTTGAACGAAACGGGAGTTTCCGAAAATTGGGGGTACCTTATTTTGGGATCCTTACAATAAGGATCCTACTATTTAGGGTAGGGTCCCATATTTTCGGAAACGCCCAAATCTGTGGTTCCAGGGCCGGGGGAAGCCTTAGACCGCAAATCCCTAAGGCCTGAGCCCGAAACGCTGTATACCCTGACCTAGTAGTAGAGTAGGTAACCTTTAACCTTTTGGGGTAGTACAATCCCTATATAATCCTTATATTATGAAAACGGTTAACCTTTGGTTCCCCATGATACCCGACAATTAGGCTGACATCGCAACCGTCATCACCTCAAGCTCCTCCACCCTAAGCCAAACTTCGTATAACACCAAGGAAGCTCTCACAGGGAGTGCCCTGAGTTGAGGAGTTTGTTTGCAGCTTCAGAGGTCGTTATGAGCAGCGGTGCCTTTCAACGTTTGTAGCTGGTGTTCTGTATCGAGCTAGCTGGGCTTATCGGGGGTCTGATGTTCATGGTCACAAGAGTTGAAAACGAGGCAACTTCGGCTACAATTCGTTCTGCGTCCCAATTCAGGCACCTCTAACCTCGAATACGACTATCCGTGAACCTCCAAGTGATCCCTTGAAGTATGCCTCAATCTCCTGGCGGCAATGCTGCTGGCTTCCAAAAGCCAGAGGAAACAGAAGCCCTTGAGCCCTAAACCCGCCAAGGACTCCCGTCAGCGATCCCTTAAAGAAGCAGTGAAACGATCCCTTCAAGTGCAGAGGGTAATATAGGGGCTTAAATCGTTACCGATACGGGGTTCCTTATTATAATTATAGTATAATGGGCCCCAAAACCCTATTCTAATTATTCAGTAGTCTAGAACCCTACTGCAGACCCCCTTATAGACCCCTTTCAAGGACCCCTTAAAGGAACCCTTATTCTAAGTTTTAAGGCCCCTATCTTAGGGATGAAGGTTTTGGATTCCTCGAGGTCGGGCTGCTCGCTTCCATGAGCCTTCCACCGACGACGGTCCTCATGCTGGTAGAGGCCCGGGTTTAGGGTTTGGGGTTAAGGGGTTAAGGGGTTTAGGGGTTTGGGGTTAAGGGGTTTAGGGTTTAGGGGTTTAGGGTTTTGGGGATCTGCTGGCGAAGTTCAGGTGATGTGATGTTGTTGAATTGTTTAGTACGCCGTACCTCCACAATATGTCGTGCAATGCGTCTATTCATGCAATCGCTGTTGTGTGCCCATCAAGACAGCGAGTTCAGTATAGGACACTAGCCATTTATTAAGATGTAACGGCCACTTAGAGGCACATCTCTATCGGTGCAGGTCCTGCTTCTTCTGATCTGGACAGGTCAGCAGATTCCAAGGCCCCACTCACATGGACACAAGCACAGCGAAGCTAGCAAAGCCACTGAGAACCGGGTAAGGGTTAGGGCTCAGCGTTTAGGGACTCGAATTCAATTTCGCCATGCCCTAGATGCCCTAGATCTCAGCGTTTAGGGACTAGAACTCAAAATCGCCATGCCCTAGATCCTGGTCCTCAGCCCTTGGTCCCGGCATCGTAGCCTTACTTCTCTTTCAAGTTTTTCCTTTGTCTCACAATCCGAGGCATCCTTGGGATTCGGTCGAGGGTCCAGTTTCAGGGTTTAGGGTTCAGGGTCCAAGGTTCAGGGTTCAGGGTTTAGGGTTTAGGGTTTAGGGTTCAGGTTTTAGGATTCAGGGTTTGGGTTCAGGGTTTAGGGTTCAGGGTTTGAGGTTCAGGGTTTGGGTTTCAGGGTTTGGGGTTCAGGGTTTGGGGTTCAGGGTTTCGGTTGTAGGGTCTCGCCAGTCTCACCACGCGTTCCATTCGTGGTGGCCCTGTAGGGCGGAATGTTGCAGATCGGGATCCTGTAGATGATTTGACTAGGCTTCTTGGGCTCCCCATATTTCTGCTAAATTTGCTAAATTGGCTCTCCCTAGATAAGCCCTTAAGTACAGTAGGAAGAGGGGTACCTTTTATCGTTAAGGAAGCATTTAAGATCCACGATATGTTTTGTCAGTATAACTGTCTGGTTCTACTAGGGAACGGGGGAATGGATCGCTCTAGTAGTCCCTATATATTCCCCAATAATAGTCTCCATAATCCATTCCTCCCATTCCCTACTAAGAACCAGACAGTTTAAGATCCAAGATACGTTTTGTCAGTATAATGTGAAGTGGAGGTTTTAGGTCTAACGACTCCAACAGAGGCCGGCGCCATCGGCGCTCTTCTTTCCGGCCCCCTGGTCAGGGTTTTAGGGTTTTTTAGGGTTTACCGAGAGGCTCCATAGTAGTTCTTTTTTGTGGTTCATATATAGGATCCTACAAGGTAATCCCAACAAGGAGCTACTATGGAGCCTATGGGTCGAGTCTTCGAGCTTGGAGATCATGGCTTGTGGATTTGGGGCTTGCGGCTCAGGGCGAATGCAGCCACGCGTTGAAGAGTAGTTACTTATACAGTTGGTTGCCATCATGCTTTATCAACTACGCCTAAACCGTTTCCCCTTACTATCGTTCGACATGGGCTCAAAAACCCTTAAGTTAGGACAAAAAGCTTGTAAGTGTAAACAAGGGTTCCTTTAAAGAGATCCTGTAAAGGGCTCTTTTCAGGCTTCCAAAAGGGGTCCCTTGCTGGCTTTAGTAGTGGGCCTCCATAAGCAGACCGAGGTTCGAATTCAATCCGACGAAAGACCTTGTTCTGCTGGGCTCTTGCTCAGGAACTTGGTCAAAGATACCATGATAAGGAAACCCCGTACCATAATAAGGAAACCCCGCTAGAATTTACTATAGATCTTTTGTAATCCTATGACCCTCAACCCGAAACCCTAAGCTTTACTCTGAACCCTAAACCCTACAATCCTAAGTTAAACCCTATCATGGTATCTTAGAACAAGTTCATTAGATTCAGAGTCGGGGATCTTCGGGAGTCACAACGGTGTCTGCAGGGAACTCGATAAACATCTGCGTAGGGTTTTAGGGTCTAGGGTTTACCCATAGGCTCCATAGTCGTTCCTTTTTGGGATTACCTTGTAGGATTCTAAATATGAGCCCCAAAAAGGAACCAATTACTATGAAGCCCCTACCTTAACCTACCTACCAAACCCTACTTTTTTGTCGGTTCCTAGTATAAACCCTAATATGGAATTTTTTTGGGACCCGACAAAAAAGGTAGGTTCTGGTGGGTTAAGGTAATAATTACCCATAGGCTCCATGGGGATTTCCTTTTTGGGATTCATATTTAGAATCCTAGAAGGTAATCCCAAAAAGGAACTACTATGGAGCCCCTAGGTAGGGATGTCTAGGGTTTAGGGTCTCGGAGTGAAGTTGAGGGCTGAGGGGCCAACACCGCAAAAGCACAGCAAAGCACCCACCTGGGAGTTTCCGAAAATTCGGGGTACCTTAGGGTTCCTTTAAAAGGGTTACTATAGGGGTACTATAAGGATCCCTCTAAAGGGGTCTATAAGGGATGTATAGAGTTTCCGACAATTACGGGTACCTTATTCTGGGGTCCTTATAATAAGGATCCTACTATTTGGGGTACTATATTAGGGTCCCCTCTTTTCGGAAACTCCCACATCCACGAGGCATCTTGATCCCCTTCACCACCTTCCATTGCTGGCTCCTTTGCAACAACATGTGCCTGAGCCGAACTTGAAAGTTCTTGCGTGACGAAGTTCGGAGTGGCCACGAATCTACGGTACACACATTGCTGTATAGCAAGTTCCACAGATAAAGCTCAGCTATCTGCTTAAAGCCGCATTGATTCTTCCGGACAGGCGTTGAACTCTAAACGAAAATGCTCAGTCTCCCGAGGAGGTCATACGCATACATGAGGCACCCCCAACAGTGTAGAGTACGAAACTTATGACACCCCCCCGTAGTTTCGGGGTCAGTCCGCATACTAGTCGCTACCCCACATCTCTAACCTCAGTGTCCCAAGCAGAACAAACCCAAAACCTAAAGCCAAATCCCTTAACCATGTAATCCCGGTTGCCCAGATGGATCTACATAGCAAGCTGCTGTCTCCAATTTTCTGAGGGCCAAAAGCCTCTTTAGGGTCTTGGGCCCAGGTACAGTGGCAAAAAAGGGGTCGAAAATTTAGTATGTAGAATATCATCCCCTTATAGCTCCCTCCCTTACCTGTTTTCTATATTGTACTTGAAAACCCGTATTAGTAAGGCCCGAATTAGTAAGGCCATAAGCTGACTTAGTAGCTGAGTATGTAACCTTTGACCTTTCGGGGTTTATATAATCCTACCATGTTTGAAAAGGCCCCTAAGCTAAGCCCCAAAGCTCTAAGCCTTCAACCCTGTGTCAATTGGGCCTCTGGGACTCTTGGGGGGCTCGAACATACTAGGGTGGAGCCTGGAAAGCATTAACGCCTGAAAGGGAAATACGCATAGGAATTCATAGAATCTTTTGGCACCAAATAATCGTGATGTGTCCCAAGCAGTACTCCAACCACCAAGGTTCCTGGCCCCTGCATCAGCAATTGTACTGAACCCTGAACCACACCCCTATGGTAGAAATCTTTTGCCCTAACACCCTAAACGCCAAACCTCAAACCCTCAAGCCTAACAGGACCACCATCGAGTTCTGCGAGTACCGCTTCTCCCCGGACCGAGAACGCACCCTCTCCCGCCATCGGCTGCTGGAAGCGGCAATGTAAGGCTCTTATATAATAGTGGTAGAGGGTTTAGGGCTGCATGACGGGTTGTCATATTATGTTTGTTGGTGTTGCTTTTCTGTTCAGAACGGTGCTGCTGGCTTGCATACAGGCTTAAGATCAAGAGTTTGTGGTTTAGTGCAGGGTTGTCTTTATGGAGTTGTAGAGGTCCCGAATAAAGAACCGCTTAATGCTCGTTGAGGGGGGTTGCGAGAGGACTAGGATAGAGGGCCGTGTTGGATCTTCTCATAAGGACAAACATCTGAGATTTCGCTTCAGAAAGAAAGCTTAGGACGCTCAGGCTTGCACTGGCTTTACGAAGAGATGTCACGTACTATAGGGGCCTCAACAATTAACAATACTATTTTAGGGGGTCCTTATTGTACGTAAAGTATCATGGGCCCCAAAACCCTATTCTAATTATTAAGGCCCCTATATTAGCCTGCCTAGAGCCTAGCCAAGGTTTAGGGTTTAGGTTGAGTCCACCGCGGGCCCACCATCACGGGGAAAATGCTCCGCTGATCTTTGTGTCTAAACCCTAAACCCTAGACTTTACAGCACAAGACTATACACCTGGCTCGGGGGATATCTGTATTGCGCCTTCATCACTAGGAAGCCGACGTGGCAATACCTTCTGAAACTTCTTGCGATGCAGGCATGTACTTGCTGAGACCAAACTGCTTCCCACCCCGACCCATGCATGTAATGTTTTGAAGGGTTCTTCGTGGAGTGGCAGGTTTAGGGCTTCTTGGGGCATTCGAGGTTTAGGGTGTTTGCGGGTTAGGGTTTTCTGGTAGGTCGCTTGCTGCACTGAAACTCAGGTACGACATGGGCCTGTACAATAATCTGGCCTCAGTACCTGGGCTTTGGAGTACCATACTTTACTTTTTTCTTAAAGGAACCACTATGAAATAAAAGTTTATACTTTTTTCTCCCTGGTTACTTAAAAACCCAGAAACCCCTAAACCCTAATCCCGAAAGTTAAACTCTGAATTCAGGGTCCTGCGTTAAGGGGTTCTGGTTGCTTAAAAGCCTAGGTACTTGGTGGCAACCCTTTGCTGTGGCTTCTTCCGGTCGGAGCACCACTGGGTAACGGACCCTTGTCTCCCTTAGCCTACCAGAACCTACTTTTCTGTAGGGTCCCTCTAAATCCCATATTGGGGGTTTATAATAAGAACCTACAAAAAAGTAGGGTTTAGTAGGTCTAGGTCTTTAGTTGCTTTTGAAGGCTTGAAGACTTAACATGCCGCCATGGAACCCTAAGCCCTAAACCCTAAACCTTAGCCGGAACCCTAGAGAGCAACATTAGCCCAAAGGGTCTTGCACGTATATGGTAGAAAGCAAGGATTCTACAGTAGGAATTGCCGTTATGGTTTGGGTAAGTATCCCCTATGTAGGTACCTAGGACCCCGTTGGGTAGGTGCAGCAGTGCTGTTTGGACTCACGCTGGCCGCAGTAGAGGGAAGCGGAGTAGGAGGCGGCGTTTCAGGCTGCAGCTACTATAGGGGCCGGAATAGTTACAATTGCTATTCCCAGGTTCCTTGTTATAAGTATGCTTTAATGTTCCCAAAACCCTAGTTACTCCAGTTGTAAACCTAAACCCTATAACCCTAACCAACAGTGTGCTTGACAGTCCGAGTAAAACATGAACGCTCAACTAAAAACCCTTCACAAAGCGTAACGGAGTAACCAAGGTATCGCACAGCAAGAAATTTACCCAAGTTCTACCTTAACCCTGAATAACCTACCTTTTTAGGGTTCATTATTATGATTTCCTTATATAAGTCCTTAAAAAGGTAAGATATTCAGGGTTAAGGTATAGTTAGGGTCATACCATGTCCTGCTTTAACAGGTACATTGGTTACTTTAGCGAAACCTTGATGGCCTAAAATTCCGCCTAAACCCGGACTGCAATATCCCTTAAGTAAGGACTATGTTGCAGTAATGATCTTAATTAAGGGATATTGGAGTCTCTGGGTACCCTAAACCCTAAACCCTCTAGATCCTTTATAGGAACCCTTAAAGGAACCCTTATAGATCCCCTTATAGGAACCCTTAAAGGAACCCTTATAGATCCCTTATAGGAACCCTTTAAAGGAACCCTTATAGATCCCTTATAGGAACCCTTAAAGGAACCCTTATAGATCCCTTATAGGAACCCTTAAAGGAACCCTTATAGATCCCTTTAAAGGAACCCTTAAAGGAACCCTNTTATAGATCCCTTATAGGAACCCTTAAAGGAACCCTTATAGATCCCTTTAAAGGAACCCTTAAAGGAACCCTTATAGATCCCTTTAAAGGAAACCTTAAAGGAACCCTTATAGATCCTTCTAAAGGAATCCTTAAAGGAACCCTTATAGATCCCTTATAGGAACCCTTAAAGGAACCCTTATAGATCCCTTATAGGAACCCTTAAAGGAACCCTTATAGATCCCTTTAAAGGAACCCTTAAAGGAACCCTTATAGATCCCTTTAAAGGAAACCTTAAAGGAACCCTTATAGATCCTTTTAAAGGAATCCTTAAAGGAACCCTTATAGATCCCTTATAGGAACCCTTAAAGGAACCCTTATAGATCCCTTTAAAGGAACCCTTAAAGGAACCCCTTATAGATCCCTTATAGGAACCCTTAAAGGAACCCTTATAGATCCCTTATAGGAACCCTTAAAGGAACCCTTATAGATCCCTTATAGGAACCCTTAAAGGAACCCTTATAGATCCCTTATAGGAACCCTTAAAGGAACCCCTTATAGATCCCTTATAGGAACCCTTAAAGGAACCCTTATAGATCCCTTATAGGAGCCCTTAGAGGAACCCTTATAGATCCCTTATAGGAACCCTTAAAGGAACCCTTATAGATCCCTTATAGGAACCCTTAAAGGAACCCTTATAGATCCCTTTAAAGTAACCCTTTAAAGGAACCCTTATAGATCCCTTATAGGAACCCTTAAAGGAACCCCTTATAGATCCCTTATAGGAACCCTTATAGGAACCCTTAAAGGAACCCTTATAGATCCCTTTAAAGGAACCCTTAAAGGAACCCTTATAGATCCCTTTAAAGGAAACCTTAAAGGAACCCTTATAGATCCCTTTAAAGGAACCCTTAAAGGAACCCTTATAGATCCCTTTAAAGGAAACCTTAAAGGAACCCTTATAGATCCTTTTAAAGGAATCCTTAAAGGAACCCCTTATAGATCCCTTTAAAGGAACCCTTAAAGGAACCCTTTAAAGGAATGTTGTAGTCTCTGGGAGTCTCAGAACACAAATGGCAGGAGCCCGAATCCTCTGGAAACCAAACCCTGCTTGGAGGTTCAGGGGTAGTTATAAGTGGGGTTATGGGGTCTATAGGGATTTAGGGTTTAGGGTTTAGGGGGGGGTCTATAGGGATTTAGGGCTTAGGGTAGTTATGAGTGGGGTTATAGGTCCCCTAACATGGGTTATGACTATAGTTACCCTACTTATAACCCTACTTATAACTATACCCATGAACCTCCAGCGGGATCCTCAAGCCTAGCGTCGGAACCCTACGTTTTTACAGGGTCCTAAGGCAAATTAGGGGGTACCTAGGGTTCCTTGAAAGGGCAACTATAAGGGTACTATAAGGATCCCTCTAAAGGGGTCTATAAGGGATGTATGGGGTTTCCGAAAATTAGGGGTGCCTTGTTTTGGGGTCCTTATAATAAGGATCCTACTATTTAGAGTGCTATATTGGGGTCCCCTGTTTTCGGAAACTCCCAAAAGGGGGATGCTTACCGGAACTAAAGTAGTAATTCCTACTACAAACACCCTGCTTTCTATGATGTAGGTATTTAGGATTCTTTGGGATCACGTTCCCAAAACCTGAAGCCTTAATGCACAAGACCCCCGAACAGCCTGACAACTGGACCCAGGCCGTCGAGTCAACACTGAATCCTAAAGCAACATCAAAAACAAAACACCCTAAACCCTAGACCCACGATTAGGGTTTAGGAACCCCTAAATCCTATACTAAACCCTAAACCCCACACCCAGCAAGCAACACAGGCCTGAGCTTTCCGATGCGCCTGGAGGATGACAGCAAGGAGCACCTCTGTTGCAAGGTCAGCTTAGGGGTACTTAGTATAGGAACTTGACAGGTGTCCAAAAACATCCCGCAGCCCTGAATCGTGGAAGGCTCTACGCCTCTACCGGGGGAAGCGGGGGGTGAGGATGACTTAGGGAGAAAGATGCGAGTGCGTGAAGTTCGAGGCTTCTTGCTTCTCTGCTTTTCGTCGGTGGCTTCTTGTGTTTAAGCGTACCTTAACCCTGAAGAACCTACTTTTTTAAGGACTTATATAAGGAAATCATAATAAGGAACCCCAAAAAGGTAGGTTCTTCAGGGTTAAGGTATGGCTTGGCGTTTAGGGTTTAGGTTTAAGGGGAGTTATGGCCGAAAAGGCGATGTTGTTTTAAGCACTTTGTTCGTATAAGTTCTTTAGGAGTCTGTTCCCAAGAGGGTCCAGGGTTTAGGGTTTAGGGTTTAGGGCATATATACTACTATTCTGGATTAAGGCCCCCAAAACCATAATAGGGATGGTTTTTTGGGACCTAAATCCATAATTGTGGTGTATATGGACCCTCTGGGTTCCGCTTCTGTAGGATTGGCATGATTGGGAGCCTGGGATGGGTCAGTGCCCATGCCCTACCAAGGCTGGACTATGAGGGAGACGAAGGCAGCACCACAGCTCCTGGGCTCGCGTAAGCTTTAACTTTCGTGCTCTTAGGAACTATGTGTTATGTATATAATAGCGAGGTATCGTGTTTATTGTGGTTCTAAGGACACTTAAGCAAAACCTTGCTTTCCGCCCCAAGCCCTGTCTCTGACAAGCTGGAAAGAAGTACCACAGCCCCAGCTTCGAAAGCAAAAACCCTGAACCTAATGCCTAACATCAAACCATGAACCCGAACCCTCTTAGGGTTTAGAAACTCAAATCCCAAAAACTTCAATAGTAGCTCTGTGGCGTTCTCTCAGGTTTTCCCAGATGTATTTATACCATAATGCACACCGAATTGTTATACGGCCCCTACATAAGGGTTCCTCATCCTTGGAAGGCTTTTGGGCACCGGCTTTCCAATTCCTACTAGTAGTTGCTGAGTTGCTAAAGTTAACGGGATTTTGTTTCAGAATACAGGGCTAGTGCTTCCGAGGTTTAGGGTTAAACTCGTACGGGTAGTAAAAACGGCATTAGGGATCTAAGAACCTATACGTACCCCCTAGTGAGAAACTTCATGCAACCACTCTTAGAAACCATATGGGATGCTTATCAAACCCTTGCCAGAAACCCTAAGCCCTAAACCCTAAACCTGGAGCGAGGGCTCATCCTATAAACCCATCTCTCGGTCTGGGGCTTAGGATTTCTCGCAGTGTTGGGGCTTTGAGGAGAAGCAAACCAAGCCCCCTATAATTCCTCATTAGACCCTAAGGCCTAGAAATCCTGGAACCCTCATCAAGTGGAAGACCTGAACCTTGAATCCTTCATGAACAAGCTTTTGGTGATTTTCAGATTGCAACAGGGGTTTGCATTCTAGAGTGGTGTGTGTGTGTGTGCTGGTGTGTGCTGGTGTGTGCTGGTGTGGTGTGTGCTGGTGTGTGCTGGTGTGTGCTGGTGTGTGCTGGTGTGTGCTGGTGTGTGCTGGTGTGTGCTGGTGTGTGTGTGTGCGTGTGTGCGTGTGTGCGTGTGTGCGTGTGTGCATGTGTGCGTGTGTGCGTGTGTGCCTGTGTGCCTGTGTGCCTCTCTGTGTGTGTGTGTGTCTGGGGTGGGTTGTACGGGGACGTCTTAGATGGTAAGGATCCTTTGTAGGGACGTGCTTCCGCAGTGGTTCAAAGCCAGAGAGAGCTAATATGTAGAAGTGCTTCATCTCTCAGACATACCCCCTAAGCCCTAAACCCCTAAACCCCAGAACCCCTGAACCCTAAAGTCTGTAGGTCCCTTTAAAGGAACCCTAAACCCCCAAACCCCGAAACCCTGTCATTCCTTTATCCAACACCGTTTGTAAGCCAATCAACCGGTGAGCTCCATATCCCAAAGATCGCGGAAGCCGCTAAATCTAAAGAGAACAGCGTTTAGGGTTTAGGAGTTTAGGGGTTTAGGAGTTTAGGGGTTTAGGGTTTAGGGTTTAGGGGTTTAGGGTTTAGGGGTTAGGGGTTTAGGGCTTAGGGTGTAGTAGCTTGAGTTTTTCGGGTGGAAGGCTGGGGAGCCTTGTTACTCCTAGTAGCAGAGTAGGTAACCTTCCAAAAAAGGACCCAAGCATAAACTTTTGGGTGGGATATCCCTACCTCACTGCCTTGTTCATAAAGGGGTTATGGGAACACCCGACCTTCTCGTTTTTGTTTAGGTGTCTTTTTGTGTCCCTATAAACCCTCAACCCTAAACCCTTTAGAACAGGCATCTGATGGCCACACCGCTCCGACCTCTGCAGGGGATATGTCACTAGGCCATCATTAGGAGGCTTCCGGATCTGTGAGATTTCAAGCAACCCTAAACCCTAAACCCTAGGATTTGCCAACCTTATTCCCTGGCGCAGGGCTCACAATTATCCCTAAGGGCCCATGTACCTTTAAGGGTTCCGTTAAGGGTACCATAAGGGTTCTAATTATAAGGGTTCCAAAGACTACAATTTCCAAGTGTCCATGTACCCAAGAAGTATATACTTTGTCATGGACCCTGAAGGTATGGTTATCGTATAATATACCCCAAAGCCCTGTTCTATGTACTCAGGCTCTCAGATTGGCAGCCAGCCTCTATGTGGGGCCCTTGAACTCCTAAAGCGATGAAGGTACCGTCTTCGCATCCTTGAAAGCATCCGTCTTAAGGACTCAGGGTTCGGGTTTGGGGTCCTTTGTCGGTTCATGGGTTCTGCTCAAAATGTAAGGAGCTGCGATTACGGGACGAAGATCGTACGGCCTTGTCCCTTGCGCTTAAACGGACAGCCGTAGCCAAAAACCTAACCCCATCAGAAACCTTAAATATCCCTCGTGGTATGCTCATAGTACCCCTGAGCCCGCAACCCCAAACCCGCAACCCCAAACCCGAAACCCGAAACCAAAACCCTAGCCTTTAACCCTAAACCCCAAACCCTAAACCCAACACCCGGTCATGCCTGGTGCAAACCTCAAAGAAACCCTTGAAGGATCCCATAACAGCCCAAAGTGTCCAAAAGCACCTATATAGTAGAATGTCGGGTTTCTATATTAGGAGTTATTATGACGATTTGGGGAAGTATCCCCAAACCCTAAACACTAAACCCTAAACCCCAGAACAGGTATGCCTCGGACTGGACGGTGGATGATGAGCCCCGCACTGCTGTGCAGCAATCCGACACGGCGGAAGGCCCTAAAACCCTTTGGGTTCAGTGCTCCTTTTGGGGTTTATGGTTTGTTTGGGGTTTAGGGTTTAGGGTGGTTCCTTGAAGGATCCTTCAAGGATTCCTGTAGGGTTCCTTCAATGTTTTTTAAGGTTTCTTGACCGGTTCCTTCAAGAGTTCCTTCAAGGTTCCTACCTGGAGCCCAAAAGTATGTAGAATAATAGCCCTTTATATGGTTTTGGGCTAGGATTTTACCTACTTTTGGGGGGTTAAATAAATGCAAAACCCCAAACCCTCACCCTCATACCTTTTCACAACGTGAAAGGAGACTTGGCCGGAGCAGTCGTCTGCGGCTGCACTTTGGTCTCTTGGTTGACCTAGGGTTTAGGGTTTATTGGTTGGCCCTGCACCGGGCTTTATAATCGTTTGGCGGGGTGCCCTGCTATCCCCCAGGATCCAGAGACTCCACTAACTCATCAGAAGCCCATCGGGCATTCTTGAAGCAAGCGATACTAAACCCTAAAGTGTTAGACTCTAAAGCCCTAAGACTTAGATAGTGAACAGGGGAACTTTCAACTTTTCGGCCTTATATATTAGCTCTATCTTAGAAAGTTTGAACTTTTGGGGGCCCGGTTCTTGAAGAAGAGAGAAACAAAGGAACTTATGACAGCAAGCCGTGGATCCTTCAGTTCAGAGCAGGGCTCTCGTTCGAGATCCGAGGTTAAGGTTTAGGGCTTATAGGGTTTCGGCTTTAGGGTTCATGCTTTAGGCTTTAAGTTTTGGGGTTTAGGGGTCGGTTACAGTAGAAGCCAAAAAGTTGGAACATCGATATCCTCATGCCCCTAAAGCAAAGTATAGGGAATCCTAGCACTAATCACCCTTAATCCATGTTCCAACTTTCTGGAGTTCACTGTAGGGGGATCCGAGAGCCCAAACCCTAAAACCCTAAACCCCTTTATAGAACCCTTATAGATCCCTTTAAGGAGCCCTTATGGATCCCTTCAAGGAGCCCTTACGGATTCCTTTGAGGAGCCCTTATGGATTCCTTTGAGGAGCCCTTATGGATCCCTTGAAGGAGCCCTTACGGATCCCTTTGAGGAGCCCTTATGGATCCCTTTAAAGGAACCGAAGTCAGCCAAAGGTCAGAGGCATTCTGCTTGATGCAGCGACGAGAATCTCACGCATCTGCTCGACAGACCATGCCAAAAGGACTTTAGGGTTTAGGGTTTGGGGGTTTCGGGGTTTGGGGTTTAGGGGTTGAGGGTTTAGGGGTTTAGGATTTAGGGTTAAGGGGTTTAGGGGTTTTAGGGTTTAGGGTTCCTTTTGCTGCGGTGGCTTGATATCTACATCAATGAACCAATACTTGCAAAGGTGTCGGGAGCTGATCTTCCCTCAGCAGCTCGACTATGTAGCCGTCTTCATTCCCTTGTGGGCTCTAGATAAATTCAGGGGGTTTATCATAAAGACCCAGAGTTGCCGTACACCAAGCAGTTGGATTCCTCTGTAAGGCGCTGAAACGCGAGGTTTCTTGAGCGCCGGGGAAGGAAACCGCGTGGGGGTGCGGGGTTCCAACAGAAACCAGGGTCCTATATCATAAGGAAGAAGCCATCTTTTTATGAGGTGTACTCCTGAGTACCAACGCCAAAACCCCAAAACCCCTAAACTCTAGACCGTGTAAGCCTTAAGACCCTGAGCCTTGAAGCCCTAAACCCTAAGCCCTAAACCCTAAACCCTAAATCCTGAACCCTAAGCCCTAAACCCTAAACCCTAAATCCTGAACCCTAAGCCCTAAACCCTAAATCCTAAACCCTAATTCCTGAACCTCAACCCTTCCCACTCGTAGGACATGCGCTGCAGCCGGGCATTGCAACCGATGTCAGGAAAGCGAGGAGCTGCAAACCCTTCATGGCTCTTGAAGGGTTTAGGGTTTAGGGATCCATAAGGGTTCTATAAATGCTGTGTAGACTTGTAATTAATAGAGTTGTGGGATTTTTTGGGTTGTAGGCCTTTCAGGGCTCTTCAAGGGATCTACAGGGGGATAAGTATGGGTTTTATTAGAGTTGTAGGGCTTTGGGGTTTTAGGGCTTTTGGATCAGGACCAGGATTCTGCGGTCGCTGGATTCAGCGGTGTTTAGGATATTTTGGGGTTTCGGGATTGATGTATTTTGTGATGTTTGTGAGTTGCCTGTTATGCCAAAAGCAACATCAACATCGACAGCAACCGGCAGTAGCGACAGCACAAACATTTCTCGACAAAAGATTCATGTGAGACAGGCTCAGAATTAGGAAGGATATCAACAAGCAGTCGCGATATCGTAGGAAGCAGTGGTGCAGCACAGCCCATTGACCTGTATGGTATATCTACTGTTGGCTCTAAATTTGCTATGGACTCTTAGAATAGCCTTGCGACTTGGGGTTGGAGACTATTGGAGACCAACGGAATTTGAACGTCCCTAACCCCTAACCCGACCCCCTAAACCCCTAAACTCCAAACCGAACCCTGAACCCCCGGCTTGCACAGGAAAGCTCCATGGAAGATGGCTATTCCTCCGATGGCTCAGAGCAAAGCATCCTCAGTGCGCGGATTTTACCCGCCGGCAGCTTCGGCAGCTTCCTGTGACTTTGTGAGCATGACGGTATTAACTATAAGGGGCTGTTAATGATTAATAATAACAAAACTACGCCCTTTGGTTCCGAATATGTTTCTACTATAACATTATCTAAAAGCCCTTAAGTCAAGGCTCTATAGTTTCTTGAAGCTGAACTTTCTGGGCCAGAGGAATCTACCAGGACGGCATGACCAGAATGTGTGACTTCCACTCCTGATGCTCCGCAGAAACAGAGCAATGAATCCAGTACCGCATGACAACCTGCTGCAGAATCCAGGGAGCCAAATGGGTAGTTGTCAAAATTATGGTCCCTTTTTGGGTGCCCTAAATACATAACGAGCCCCGACTTACTGCCTAAATAATAGGTGCCGTAGTATAATAGGGACCCAAAAAGGGACCATGATTTTGACAACCACCCAAATGAACGTTACTGCCAGAACATGCCTTTGAAGTGCACCTCCCAGCTCTGAACGCTACACCCTACCGCTAAGGGAAGGTCTGCAGTACGGCTTGAGGTCGACTGCTTCATTTAGTCTTAATACCTCCATAAAGTCTGTCCAGTAGCATAACATACTATAAACAGATCCAGAACCATCATCTAATTATGAAAACATTAAGCGCCTTTCCGCCTCCTGTGCAAGTGTCTCAATGCAGCTAAGGTGAAACCACAGCGTGTGCGATCGCTTGTGCCTAAACATGAAACCCGAACCCCTGTGAGCCGTAAACCCAAAATCTCCGCCATAGGTCCTAACTTAAAGCGGATCTCCTTAGACCCTTTAGCTCATTTTCCAGCGTGTTTCCGGGGGCCTCCGTGCCCGACGGCTCGAACAGATTTGAGTTCGGGTGCAGGTTTTCGCCAATGATCTCAATTTTGGTGTTCAGGGCTTTAGGGCTTTATAGAGTTTGGGGGTCTATTTGGAGTGGCTGCCCAGCTCTCCAAACCCCACTTTTTAATTTCTTGAAATCTTACAGTTTGATTTTAGCAGCAGCAGCAGTAGCAGCCGCAGCAGGAGTAGTAGTAGTAGTAGTGGTAGTGGTAGTAGTAGTAGTAGTAGAAGTAGTAGTAGTAGTAGTAGTAGTAGTAGCAGGAGTAGTAGTAGTAGTAGCAGTAGCAGTAGCAGTAGCAGTAGCAGTAGCAGTAGCAGTAGCAGTAGCAGTAGTCGAAATCGTCGTAGTAGAGGTCGTAGTAGAGGTCGTAGTCGTTGTCGTAGCAGTAGCAGTAGCAG
>BGNK01001732.1:12067-48399 GCA_003297005.1 Symbiodinium sp. clade A Y106 | reverse complement strand
AGCAGTAGCAGTAGCAGTAGCAGTAGCAGTAGCAGTAGCAGTAGCAGTAGCAGTAGCAGTAGCAGTAGGAGTAGGAGTAGGAGTAGGAGTAGGAGTAGGAGTAGGAGTAGGAGTAGGAGGAGTAGTAGTAGTAGCAGTACTAGTCGTAGTAGTAGTAGTAGTAGTAGTAGTAGTAGTGGTAGTAGTAGTAGTAGTAGTAGTAGTAGTAGTAGGTAGTACGTAGTAGGTAGTACGTAGTACGTAGTACGTAGTACGTAGTAGTACGTAGTACGTAGTACGTAGTACGTAGTACGTAGTAGTACGTAGTACGTAGTAGTACGTAGTACGTAGTACGTAGTACGTAGTACGTAGTACGTAGTAGTAAGGTGTAGCAGAAGCAGCAGCAGGCGCATCCCCTTCTTGTGTCTTGTTTTCTACCATGCTGGAGTTGGTGGCGTTCCCACTGTCTTACCCTGTAACACGTTGGTAACAGAGAATTGAACTACGACCATCGATATAAACACAGCACATTACATTGCTTAGTACATCCTGCGTTCCGAGCTCCATCTCGTGCAAACTTAGTTTTGTGAAGCTTACGTACAGTGGTCTGCGTCTTCGATTGTTTCAGAAGGCACATGTGCGGCCCGGGTCGACCTCGGCTTCCAACCCTTTACACAGAAGAAGAAGAACAACAACAACAAAAATGCAGAATGCTGAATGATTATAAATACTATTCTGGAGTTCCTTATTATGGTCATAGTAAAATATACCCCACAAACCTATTCTAATTATTAAGGCCCCTGTGTTAACCAATAATAATTAATGTCAATAAAGACCGCCAGCCTTGAGAAATTGTCAAGAGCTCCCTTTGCAGTAGCGCTCTTAAGCCTGTTCTCCTCATTGCACGTCGTCACGGGCGCTGGATCACTTCGGGATAAGATCAAGTACGAATAGGGGTCGGCAGTAGCAGTGTATATACGCTTATAGTCGTTATCGTCCCTATATACTTTTCCTAGTGCGCACCCCTCAAACACTATTCTCATTACCCAGGCTCCTTCATCGCTAAAACAAGCGGACAGGCTTGCACTTCATCTCCTGAGCCCTCGAAAACGTGACAAGATGAAAAGCTTCAAGAATACCCTGGGCTTTAGCGTTTAGGGGTTTAGGGTTCAGGGGTTTATAGGATTTGGGGTTTAGCAGCTCCGGATACAATTGCAACTTGCAGGCCCGTCATCATTAAACCCCTCGTCTATAGGGGCGTTCGTATTCGGATGCCACTGTCCTCATTAATGGCAAGCGGGTTGATGAAGCGCGGGTCTACATGAATATTTAGACGACTGTGTTGTCGTACCGCAGGAAGTGGCAACACTTGACCTGTACGAAGTCTGTAGTGATGTGAATGAGTTCGCGCAAAGTCTGTCACACACACACACATGCTCACATATCCTGTATAAAGCTAACTAGAAACAGTTAGAAATCACTGACTGAACAGAAACAAATAGAAATCACTGAAGAACATAACCCCAAACCCTAAACCCTAACACTTATTCAGAGCTGCACATCTTTGCCTGGGCCCTCAAGAGGCTCCATGGCGAAGCTTTATCGAATAATGAGCTTTTCGTGCCAGACGGCCCAAGGACTGTAAACCCTGGGTTTAGGAGTTTAGGGGGTCTAGGGTTTAGGGTTTAGGAATTTAGGGTTTAGGGTTTAGGAGTTTAGGGGGTCTTGGATGTAGGGTCTGGTCAAGTTTCCTAGTAGTAGAGTAGGTAACTTTTAACCTTTTGGGGTGGTATAACCCCTATATAATCCTTATATTATGAAAAAGGTTAACGGACAAGTAGGGTTTCGTTTTGATTTGTATTCGACTTTCCCCGTTATGTTCACAGATAGAAGGCTTCTGCAGGTTCCGGGAAGTTTGTGTTATCAGTATGGTTCGAAGTTACTTACAATTATGGAGGCATTTGTGTGTTTGACAGCTTAATCAGGGGTGTTGGACGCTGTATTCAGAGTTTCCACCGCAAGCTGACTTTCTCACATTCCCGAAGAAAAACCGGCCCCGAGGCTCGAAATGCAGGCTCCGATGCTTGGATTCTGTCCAACAGCACGAAGCCCGGAAACCTACCACAGGAACCCCCAAAAAGGTAGGTTCTTGGCCAAGGTAAACCTCAACCCTTAAGCGTGACAGTTTCTTCGAGGACAAGTTATTTGCTATACCTTGTTTGTTCGAAGTGGGCGAGCATTTAGGGCTTCAGGGATACAAACTTTAGGGGCTCAGGGTTTAAGATTTGTGTAGAGTTCATAGGTCAGGGTTTATTCTTTCACGGTTTTGGGGGTTTCAGTTTAGGTTCTTGGGGTTTAGGATTCAGTTTCATTTGATTAGGGTTTAGGGTCCTTTGCTTGAGCCGGCAGGCTTTAAGGGGATGGATCTCCAGTCACCCCATCTCCTTCACCAGTTTTGATGATCTTGATCCCGCTCTGTGCCGGGATCCACCCTGCAATGCTGCATGCAGGTTTAAGATGTCTCAAAGAAAGGGTACGGTTTGCTGTGGAGACGTCAACTGCAGCAACAGGATGCAGTAGGCACCTTTAGGGGACCTTTGAAAAGAACCCGTGCTAAGTATTCAGGCCGCTATACTAAATCCTTCTAGCAATCCTTGAAGGAACCCTTCAAAGTTATTTATTCAAGGTATTAAGGCCCTTATGCTTGCACAAAGCCCGGTCAGCAACGCCAGAACCTACAAACCCTCAACGTTGTAAGCCTAAACCTTTAAACTTGCCTTTAAACTAGAAACTCTAAATCCTATAAATCCTTGCAGCCCCAATCCCCAAAGCCGTATCCACACATCCATTGAAAGGGCCCTAAAGAACGCACTATAATGGCAGGGGACTATTTTCGATGAGGGGGGGGGGGTTCTCTGTTCTTTTAATCCTGTATTCAAAGGGTTCCTTTAAGAGTTCTTCCTTCAAAGGTTTCTCTAAGGGTTCCTTTACTAGGTTCCTGAGTAGTGCCCTTTTGCCCTTTTTGTTTTAGGGTCCCCTTATTAAAACTGAGTATTAGGAAAAAGGGTACCCTTATTATAAAGGGTCTACTCAGGAACCTAGTTNTTACTAGGTTCCTGAGTAGTGCCCTTTTGCCCTTTTTGTTTTAGGGTCCCCTTATTAAAACTGAGTATTAGGAAAAAGGGTACCCTTATTATAAAGGGTCTACTCAGGAACCTAGTTTAAGGGTTGCTATGAGGATCTAGTATAGGGCCTGAACACTTAGCGCCCGGGTTCCTGAAAGAGCCTGCACATGATGCTTACCTCAAGCTACCAAGCCCTACTTTGTTGTAGGTTCTTCTTATAAACCTTAATATGGAATTTATACGGGCCCTACAAAAAAGTAGGACCCTAAACCCCTAAACCCTAAACCCAAGGTAACCTTCTTAAACCTGCAGAGACTTCTCAGGGCTTGGAGGTCAGAGCTTCGCAACGCACAGTGCCCACGAAGTCGCGAAACAAAGCAAAGATCAAAAGCCTGTTTAGGGGTTTGGGGGGTGCGGTTTGGGGGGTTTTGGGGGGTTTAGGGTTTAGGGTCTAGGGTTTGGGGGTTGCGGTTTTTGGGGTTTGGGCCATGGGGGGTTTACGGTTTCGAGTGCAAGTGGTTGAAGGGTTCAGGATATAGGATTTAAAACTTAAGAGTTGTCGGGTTTAAGGTTGAGGGCGGGTGAGAAGTATGATCTTTCAAAGCAGCCTCCGCGCGAGTTTTCAAAAAGAAACCCTAGACCCCTAAACCATAACCAGAACCCAAACATCGAACAAGAGAACTTTCGGGATTAGAGGCCCCTCTGACTTGACACAGCATTTTCCACTGTGACCTCCATCAGACGTATTTTGTGCTTGTCTGATCAGCAGAATTCAAGACCAAGGCCGTCTACTTGAGTTTCCAAGCTTTTTGAGAGAGCACGCGCTGTGAGCCTGCTCTCCCAAAAGCCTCTGCCAGATAGTCCCCGGTAACTGGGGCCTCTAGAAGGAGTCATTTATAGAGTCTGGATTAGCAAGAAAATCCCTTCATAGTCCCTGCATGTTGATACTATATGCAGTATATCTCAATATCCCACTCTCCGTATTTAGGCCTGGCTTAGGGTGTTTCAAAATCTCTGCAATATTGCAGTCAGCAAGTCGGTCCTTAACGCTGTAAGACCTAATCCTCTGAAGCTCTAAGGTCCATGTGGGAGTTTCCGAAACCTAGGGGTACCTGATTTTGGGGTCCTTATAATAAGGATCCTACTATTTAGGGTACTATATTAGGGTCCCCTATTATCGGAAACTCCCATGTATCCCTGAATCCTGAACTCCGAGAGCTCTAAACCGTTGCATCGAGGCAGCCGGTTACCACCGAGGTTCAATTCCCAGACGGGCGGCCTGCAAGTGGCCTGCAGTGCCGGACCAGGGTGAATGCATCACGATGGCTCAGCAGCTGGACCCTATTCTAAGAGACCTGTCTTTTTTTCGGTGAAGAGAATATTCTTTCGTGAACATGAAGGTGGTGGTGTTTGCTAGGATTTGTGGGTGGTTGGACCGCCGAGTTTACGGCTCTTATTTTGGGTCGCAGGAGTTTGGATCTAGGATTCCTAGCCGTACTCTTTACTGTTGGGTTGCCTCAATCCTGGTTCAACAGTCTCTTGAATCATCCAGAACCGTTTGTGTTCGCCTGGAAGGAACGCAGGCCACGGTTTGCTGTCTATCATTGTCGGTGGCTTCTGCAAGCTACGTCACGGCATCCGAAACGAGTGCAGAGTCGCGATTTGACTTCTGCCCGTTGTAGCAGAAGCCTTCAAACCTAAGCCTAGGAATAGCCATTTAGCTCAAAAGAGAATGACTGCCGATTCTCGTAAGTAGGGGGAAAGGTCCTGTGAACCCGGCTGCTGTCGGTATGGCAAGGGAACTTCGCACCTCCGCACAAAGGGCACCTTTGAGCTCCACCTTATTATCTGGGTTCTGGAGTACCATACTTGAATACTTTTTTTTTGGTAGCTCTTCCTTTAAGGAACCATTATGAAATAAAAGTCTATACTTTTTTCTCCCTGGTTACTTAAAAGCCCAGTTATTGTTACCAAGTAGCAATTGTTAGTATTGCTACTATTACTATATCCACCTTCAGTACAGACACAGGACACAGTGACTAATGTCAGAGGGAATAGTCATGCCCGGCCAGAGTCTCTTAGAGGACCTCTGTCGCAGTTCTTGTATACATATAACTCAGCGTATCCTCCGCAAAGCTCCGAGTGTTCAGCCTCCTAAATTAGTCACTTGAAGCCGCCATGGCCGATATGGGTTCAGGGGTTTAGGGTTTGGTGGGGGTTTGCCGCCAGGGTTTGTGGGACCGCCTTTCTCCCTCTCGAATGGTTGTGCGATGCAGCGCCGGCAAAATTGGTGTTGGCAGTTCCGGGTGAGGCTTCAAAGTGTAGGGTGCTGTGGATCTTCAAGATGCGGGGCCAAGTATATGTGTTGCGGTGCTGGAAATGCTACCATGCGGGGCTTGGTACGTTCTTAGATGGCCCACATATGGGATCCTTAAAACCATATGCATTTATCGTCCTGGTGTTTGGGGTTAGCTTGTTGTAGAGATGTTGTGATTGTGTTGCAAGCCCAGATCGTGACAAAAGCTCAGTGCCAGTAAACCCCGCAAGCAGGTCTTCACTGGAGCTACGACTATAGGGTTTAGGGTTCAAGGTTTATGGCAGCTACGGCGACATGACCCGGTTAAATGTGCGATCCTACAAATAGTAGGAGCCGCGAGCAAGCCCGAACATTGTTGTACCATACCCTGAGCCCTGAACTTAATATCCAAAACCTTAGATCAGAAAGCCTGGGTTCGAAAACCACTGAAACCTTCAAAACCAAACCTTCAATTCTAAAAACTTAGCATAAAACCATATAAAACCTTACAGCAGCCTAGAAGCAGCCCCAAACAACTCCTAGAAATCTCAGCGAACCCGAAAGCCCGAAACCATATGTCATGTAGAGCAGTTATAGATCCCGTGACACTTTTAAGAATCACCAACACAAAGAACCCAACGGATTCTTGTTTCTGTTCTCTTGTTTAGTTTGGTCGATCTCCCGAAGTCGTGCTCTGGAAGGCGATGAAGCCTCTTGCAAAATTCTAAAACCCATAAGCCACCTATAGCACCTTCGCAAAACCAGCCAAAAACCTGTAAGGAACATTTTCAACCACTTAAAGCCGCTCTTGAAACCCCAAGCTCTAAGCCCCAAACCCTTCAAAAAGGTACTCTAAAACTCTAAACCCAAAATTCGGCCCTCAACCTAAAATCCTGTGAACCGAACCGGGGGAGCCCAGACTCGAACCTGCCCAAGCTGGCAAAGCTCCGGCAACAGGCCCAGGGGTGCTTAGGTTTTTGGGGCTTAGTAGAGAGATGAGGGCTTTAGGGTTCAAGGTTTAGGATGTTTATGGGGAAAGAGAGAGAGAGAGAGAGAGAGAGAGATAGATGCGGGTGTGGGTCGAAGGGTTTAGGGCCTGGATCAAGAATCAGAACAGGGTGGGGTGTGGGGGGTTCTTTCAAGGGTTCGCTTAGATGTTCATATAAGGTTTCTATAGTAACTGGAAGTAGGGGCCTTCATCGTCAGAACAGGGCTGCTATACATGGTTCTCGGGAGTTCTTAGTTTAGGGGCTTAAGATTTGGACCCATTGCCACAGCGTTCGTTCAGCTTTCTGCAAGGATTGCTTTAGTTTGGGTTTGGGTATGGGGGCCGTAGTAATCGTAATAGGGTGTCAGGCCGTATTGTAGTGCAAACATACCGTGGACTGAGGAACCCTAAGTAATACTCGTAGTAGTATTTGTACTGTACTTATCTGCATTTGAGGGTTTACGGTGCTTGAAGTGTTTAGCTTAGGGGTTTCCATTCCAGGATCTAGAATTCTGTCGCTTTGAGTTTAAGGTTTCGGGCTTTAGGGCTGCTGCGGGGTTAGGATGCAGGGCTTTGAGGGTTTAGGGATTTCAGGGACTTAGCGTTTAGGTGTTGGGGTTTGTGGAATCCGGTTTCAAGGTTTAGGCGTTTGGGAGTTCTGGGGTTTGGGGTTTAGGATTTGAGGGTTGTTCAGGGGTTCGGGTTTATGGCTTGAAGTGTTCGGAGCTTAGATTTCAGATGTCATTCGATTCTCCAAGGCGCGCTTCTGGGGCGCCTGAATTTATCAGGGTCCCGGTCCAGGCTTGTGCAGTGCTTGCTTGTCTCTTACAGTTAGCTTCAATAGTTGAGTAGGTAACCGTTAGCCTTTCGGGGTTGATATAATCCTACCAAAATTGAGCAGGTTAGTTTTTTGGGGCGAAGGTACTCCCTTAGCCCTAAACCCTATACCCCAAACCCTAAACCCTATACCCTGAACCCTAAGCCTAGAATCCTGAAAAAGCTTTAAGTTAAGTTGAAGCTAACAACAGCCTTCAAGCCCTCAAAGCCCCCTACCATCCCCATCCCCGGAACACCACTACAAACCACACAAACCCTAAACCCACACCCGCGCCTGACTCCTGCATGACATCCACTGCGCTGCAGGGCTTGGTCACATCATTCGCCAACGGTGCGCCAGGGGATTAGGTTTCGGGTTAAAGGTGAAGCCGGAAAGTTGGAACATCATTACCCTTGTGCCCTTAAGGTAAAGCAAAGGGAATCCCAACATCAATCATCCTAGATTCAGGTTCCAACTTTCTGGGGTTCACTATAGGCTTAGTTCGGAGTCCTTCGGGTGTAAATTTAAAGCTTGCAAACCCGAAAGCCTGTCTTGGACCCGAAAATGCCTGCCTTTTCAGGGCCCCTTGTTATCTATCTATATGTATATATATATATATATATATAAATATATATATATATATATATATTTCTGGGAGTTTCCGAAAATGGGGGTACCTTATTTGGGGGTCCTTATAATAAGGATCCTTCTATTTAGGGTACTATATTAGGGTCCCCAATTTTCGGAAACTCCCATATGAGTCTTGAAAAAGGTGCTAAGGCTAGTGTTCGAAGCTTGCAAACCCTAAACCCCAAAAGCCTAAACCCCTGAATCCTAAGCCCAGACCCATTTGAACTCCAGGTCTTAGTCAGGCGCTGGGTGTTCAAACGGGGGATCCTATTTCGTTCTCCTTTCTCTATCATATGCCCCTAAACGCATACCCAAAAACCCGAAGCCTAATCTAATTCCCGAGCCCGCATGGAACCCGAATAGAAGCCCTTAGACAATTCCTTATAGAACCCTATCCCTTAAGCCTAAACCCATAAAGACATGGCACTAGTGTTTTAGTTCATGGCCATGCAGACCGTGGAGGATGGCGCAGTGTTCGAGTTCGTAGGCAAGTTGTTTTTGTTTGTTTTTGGACTTAGGGTTTATTTATGCGGTTCAGGGTTCGTGGTTTGTTCGTTGGGGGGGCAGATCCATCGCAGTTACAAGCCGCTCTGATCTGCTTGGGCTTTCGGCCGAGTCTTGTCCTGGCAATCGTTGAGCTGGAAGAGTTCGGCGACGATCGAGCGACAAAGGGCCAGGAAGAAGAACAAAAAAGCGGAAGCAGCTGGCTTCTGCTGCAGCTTCCAGCAGTGAGGTAAAGGCGCCGCCGCCGCCGCCTCAGGGGCCAAGGACAGGCCTACCTTTGACGCGAATCCAGCCGGCATATGGGTGATAAGTATAGTTACCCCCTACGTACTTATAACCCCACTTATAAGTACCCATGAACCTCCAAGTACTGAATTGCTGGAGACGTTTGCGTTACCGTGAATCCTGCGCCCTGGCTCTTGAAGATAAACGGTGTCATAGGAGCACCAAAATAGTGTTGGTATTTGGGTATTTAGGCTCCCTAATAGCTGTCGTCTCGGCCCCATACCCCAACGACCGTAGACGCAAACTGAATTCCAAAGCCCCTCCAGGGTTTAGGGTTCAAGGGCTTTAGGGCCTTTGGGGCTTTGGGTTTCGGGCTTAGGGTTTGCGATTTGCGCATTTAGGGTTTTGGGTTTCGGGCCCCCCTTGAAAAGAGCCCACCCAACCCATAGGCCCCAAAGTAGTTCCTCTTTGGGGTTCGAATTCAGAATCCTATAAGTAATCACAAAAAGAACTGCTATGGGGCCTACGGGAAGCCAGGTCCTGCCGAGAAGTCTGCCGAGGACGACCTGGATGACTCCCCCGACGACGATGACGACGAGGAGGCAGGAACACGCAGGGCTCTTAGGGTGGTTTAGGGTTTAGGGTTCTTATGGGTGTTTTGGGTTTAGAGTAAGGTGTTCTGTTGCGGCGTCATGGCAATCCTGAAGCTTGCCGGCCATTCAAGCATAAATGCTACCTCCTATCCTCGATCCCAAACCTCCTCTGAAATCTCCATAAGGTAGGAGGAAGCATTTAAGCTCCAGCTAGCTTCAGACTTCACGGCCTCGGAACCGAATCGAGACCCCATGGCTACCCCTACGGCAGTAGAAGACCGCTACCCTAGACCCTTCTTCAATGCCAGAGGATGTCGGTGTAGCATGGTGTGGCTCACAAGCCGACCTCGAAAAGATGGTAGTCACCCTTATGCCCCAAAACTCCGGGACTTGCAGAGCCACAGTCCCAGACCCCGCAAGAAGCAACAACCTATAGTAGAAGCCAGAAAGTTGGAACATCAGTAGCCTCCTGCCCTTAAAGTAAAGGGAATCCCAGCATGAATCATCCTAAATCGTTGTTCCAACTTTTTGGGTTCACTATATAGTGTACAGCCCGAATGGAACCCTAGGCGGAAACCATCTGAAGCCCTCCAGAAACGCTACATCCCGCACAGAAGCTTCATAACACCCTGTTACAAAACTGTAAACCCTCGAACCCTCAATCCTATATAAATTCTGCCCCAGATTCCCCTAAACCCTAAACCATCCTAATTAAACCCTATAAACAAACCCTAAACCCGACATATATTTCCTACCCTAGATCCCCCGATCCCCGACCCTGTTATCAAGCCCTAAACCCACTGTGGGAGCTTCCGAAAATGGGGGACCCTAATATAGTACCCTAAATAGTAGGATCCTTATTATAAGGACTCCAAAATTAATTAAGGTACCCCTAACTTCGGAAACTCTATACATCCCTTATAGACCGTTTTAGACGGATCCTTACAGTACCCTTGTAGTAACCCTTTAAAGGATCCTACTATTTAGGGTACTATATTAGGGTCCCGTATAGGCCCCAAATCCGCGTGCCCGAAGACTGAGAGGAGGAGCCGCCTCCCCCCGGTGCTCGGGACCTGCAGTTCTGGCAGCTTTGGAGTTGAGTTTCGAGTTTAGGGCATCTTGAGGGTTTAGGGCTTAGGGCTTAGGGTTTAGGGTTTAGGGCTTAGGGCTTAGGGTTTAGGGTTTAGGGGTTTTGGAGTGTTGTTTGTGAGTTTGGGGTGTTTAGGGTTAGACTTTTGAGTTTATGGCCGTAGGGTTGATGATCGGGTGAGGGGTTGAGCTTTTTGGGTACAGGTTTTCAGGATTTAGGGGCGCAATAAGCTCCCTTTCAGGGTTTTGTCAAGATTTTAGAAGGAACTTGGGGGTTCAGGGTTTTAGAGTGCTGGCTATGAGGGAGTTCGTCTGTGTGTATGGGACACTTGAGGAGTTGTAGTGAGTGGATAAATTGGATTTCATACACGGACTTTTGTTGTGAAAGCCCTGACATACCACCCCCCGCCTCAGCCTCCATCAACAAACATAGTTATGTATTATTCAAGCCGCAGCATTGAGGGCCGTTGACGGTTCCGACTGCACAGGACAAGTTTGGTGGACCAGCCATGCAACAGCCTTGGGACAAGGCCTATGGCTTGGGTTTTTTTAAACATTTTGCAGTGCTGGTGGGTTTAGGGTACCCAGAGACTCCAATATCCCTTAATTAAGGAATATTCCTTAAATCATATTAGATTAAGGGATATTGGAGTCTCGGAGTACAGGGGTTCAGGGTTTGGGATTTGGGGTTCCAGGGTTCAGCCCTACACCCTACCTGTAGCCCCATACCCTACAAAATTGTCGGTTAATGTAGGCTATGATCACCAAAGTATGAGGTATATAGTATAGTTCGTAAAACGTTCCGGTGTTTGCGAGAGAGAGATTGGACCCGGTGACCCAGCTGTTGAAGTTGACAGGCTTTGGTTTTCGTTCTGTACTACTCGGCCGCGGGTTGGAGGCGGCATTAGGGATACATTGTAGTACATTTTATGGGAACTATGAGCGGACAGTACCACCATAACCCGAAACCCTAAACCCAGGTCTCCGGGGTTAGGCCTCCCAATGCACAGCTGCAATGCCAGATATTGGGCATTGTGGGTACAGGCTTCGACTGTTTGAAAGCCCATAAACCCTAAACCTTACAGCCTTACAGTATGAACCCTTAACCCCTGAACTCTAACCGCAATCCCCACACCCAAAAACCCTAAAGAAGAGTCACGGGTCCTCCAAACACCACCCCGCCCCCCAAAGAGGGGAACTCAAAAAAACGCAAAAGTGAAGGAGGGCCCGTCTTCGGAGGGGGCCATGGATGTGAGCCTCGGCTGCCGTCGTCGGTTGGGATCTGGACTCATTTATACTTCTGCTGACGATATAAATCCTGCATTACCCATAATAACCGGGCTTTGGAGTACCATACTTTAATACTTTTTTCTTAAAGGAACCATTATGAAATAAAAGTGTATATTTTTCTCCCTGGTTGCTTAAAAGCCCAGATAACGACTATACCATAATTCCCATAGTTTAGGGTCCTTAAGGTACCCAGAGACTCCAATATCCCTTGATTAAGGAGTAGACCTTAAATTTTAGTAGGATCCCTGATATGATTTAAGGAATATTCCTTAATTTCCAAAACCCTCGGAACCATTGTGAAGTAAAAGTGTATATTTTTTTCTCCCTGGTTGCTTAAAAGCCCAGATAAGGACTATACCATAATTCCCATAGTTTAGGATCCTTAAGGTACCCAGAGACTCCAATATCCCTCAATTAAGGAGTATACCTTAAACTATAGTACCTTAAATTATAGTAGGATCCCTGATATGATTTAAGGAATGATCCTTAATTAAGGCATATTGGAGTCTCTGGGTTCCCTAAACCCCTAAACCCTAGGAACCATTGTGAAGTAAACGTTTATGTTTTTTCTCTCTGGTTGCTTAAAGCCCAGGTAAGGACTATATCATAATTCCCATAGTTTAGGGTCCTCAAGATAATGCAGATTTATTTCATCAACCGTATGACTGACTTTGAGGTTGTTAGAAGAGCTACCTGAAGTAGGGTTTATATTACCGTTTTGGTGAGTGTAGATAGGCCTCCTTCTGAATATTGGGTTTTATTATGGGGATACTAGTAATATAAACCATGCCCTACCTCGGTTTATAGGGTTTTGCACTGCTGAATCGGGGCCCTGGGGTGTTTGAAGGGCTTTGACAGGCTTGTATACATGTGATACAAGTTTTTGAAGATGCTGTATACGTATATAAATACATAAGTATAGACGTATATACACATAGAACTATATACATATGTACATATATACATACTACTTACATATGTAGTTGTACAAACATATATTTATATATATACATACGTACATACATACAGGCATACCTACATACCCACATACCGATATATACCTACATACCTACATACATACACGCACATACATACATGCAGACAGACAGACAGACAGACAGACATATATATATATATACATACATGGTCGCCCCCCCCCCTCCGTTGACAGACCATGCCCTCTCAACTGAGTCGTAGTGCATGGTCTGTCATCAGATGGGTGACGATCAGCCCTCCCAAACTCAATTCCAAAATTTCCAAAATTCTCGCCCCTAACTTTCCAAAATTTCCAACCTTATGCTTTTGAAAATCCTGTCCACTAGGTCGGGCCATTTTGGAAATTTTGGAAATCCGGAAAGTGAGGGGATTCCAAAATTTCCAAAAAGTCCGCCCTTAAGTTTTGGAAAATCCTGTCCACTAGGTTTGGAAATTTTGGAAATTTCGGAAATTTTGGAGATTTCGGAAATTTCGGAAATTTTGGAAATTTCGGAAATTTTAGAAATTTTGGACTTTTTGGAAGTTTTGGAATTCTTGGAATTAATTTTCAGGAGGGCTGATTGTGACCCATCCGATGACAGACCATGCACTACGACTCACATGCAAAGGCAAGGTCTGTCAATACTCATGCCCATATTTAGGCGAATATCAATATACGTGTATGTATATATATATATATGTATTGATACCCCTACGAATACTAGTACCAATACTAATACTGACATTGATCATTTGTTGAATGCACAAGCTAGTACCAGCATTAATATTGAGATTACACGTTTATAAAGCCTAATACGAAGATGCTTAATAAAGACACTAATGCTGATTAGTATTTACATTAATACTCCTACGCATATCAATCACCAAATTCGTATTGATACTCGTGTATATTAATACCAATACTAATACGCACCTGCATATACCCATGTACATAAATATACATACCACTATATTAAAACACAAATACATTAACTCATACTAAAACAAGCATTCCTGCAACTACAAATCATCAGGTTAATAGTAGTACTAACGCTAACACTATTACTAACACTAATCACAATATTTTTACTAACCGCAATACTTACATAAGTATTGATGCTCCTACGAATACTAATACCCTGATGATGTTAACAGTCATGCTATCACCAAGACTAATACTGACATTGATAATTCGTTGAATATTCAAGATCATGCCAGTTTTAATACCAGCATTAACACTTATTGTAAGGCGAATACGACTATGAATAATTCTAACACTAATATTAACATTAAAACTCCTACAAATACCAATAATCATATTCATATTGATATGAATACTAATACCATTACTAATAGACACCTGCATATACTAATGTACATAAAAATACATACCACNTAATATTAACATTAAAACTCCTACAAATACCAATAATCATATTCATATTGATATGAATACTAATACCATTACTAATAGACACCTGCATATACTAATGTACATAAAAATACATACCACTATCTCAAAATACAGATGTATTTTAATGCATTCATGTACTAATGTTTTGGGATAAGCATATACCCATATACCAATGTAACAAGATACTACTTGTTAATGTATGAATATACTATATTAATATGCTGATATACTAATATACTAATATACGAATATTGTAATATGCAAGTATGCCGACATGACAAAGTAGTGTACTAATATGCCAACATACTGGTATACTTATGAATCATTAGACAATACGCGACTATAGTACATATACTAGTATACTAATGTACGAATATACTGGTATGTTAATATACTAATATACTACTACACCAATGTACTAGTGTACTCATGCACCAGTTGCACTAACATATTAAATATACCAACATACAAGTATACAAATATGTTACTGCTCGAATACATTGATGTATTGGTATACTAATCTGTTGATATACGAAACTATCAATACTAACATATCAAAGCTAATTCCAATATTGATACTAGCACTTCTGCGAATATTAACTGATATTAAACCCAGCATTAAGACTGATGCTAATACTAGCAGTGGTACTATTCCTGACATTGACACTGGCACGAACACTAACACTAACACGACATGAGCACTAGCACTAGTTTATATATACTCGTATTGATATGTATACTTACAGTAAACACTAATACTAATACTGATACTAATGCTCCCACAAAACTATTAACTCATGTGCCGCGCGTCTGGTGCATGCGTCCTCAGTACAAGGCATGTCAAAAGTACACGTTGTATATCTACTGTAAAAGTTTTCTTTACAGATTATCGTCGTGTGTGGTGTGTTTTGTTTACACTGTCACAAGGGCATGGTCTGTCAACGGGGGGGGGGTGAGCATATACATATATGTATATATATGTATATATATATGAGGTCAAGAAGAGACTCTGAATATTCACGGTCCATACAGCAACAAGACCTGCTGGGTGTATATTGTCATGAAAGTGCCGTGTATCATAGCACAGCAAGACATCAACCCTATAACACTTTTTAAACAACCAGAATATAATGCATTGACTGATAACACGAATGTTATTATATATATATTCACATATATATTGGAGTACAGCAGAACATCGCATAGCAGAATAAAGTATAGCAGAATATGATGCGACATAATATAATTCAATATAGTACAATATCGTCAACTGAAATAATATGTAAACACTGAGAGACTTCAAGGGAATTCAGAATGTTTCCATACAAGCCAATACAAATCATCATAACTCAGCAGAACAACATCACATATTACGGCCTGATATAATTACAGTTGTGTACAAACAGGCACGCAAGTAAGTGATTGCACAAGTACACATTTTATACACATAATATGGCGATCGATGGGCTTCTGCTGTCAGACTAAAGACTAGAGTGTTGGGCTGGGGTATTCTGTACTATGTTTGTACGGGGACTTCAGGTGGGTAGTAGTACTAGCTAGTCATTCGGACCTCTGCACTAGGATGTTAAATGTTGATCTATACTCCGCTTGTCCATAGGTTGTGTTGGAGCGATTCAGTGGCATGGCAAGGGTTTTGTTTGTTGTCGAATGCTATGGCTTCTCAATGGTTGTTTTCGGTTCTTCGGGGACGTTGTTCAGATTCCAGGAGGTTTCCTAGGGTCCTGGTTGGGCCTTTGTAGGGTTTGTGTGGAGCGAATTCACGACGGACTTGCTCTGGGGTAGAAGGTGTCCTACAAGCCCTAAACCCCAAAACCCTAAACCCTAAACCCTAAACCCAAGTCCTAAACCATAAACCCCCAAAGCCCTAAACCCTTCCCCTCCTGCTTTCCAGAAGCCTTTCGCTTGCTGCTTCCGGGCTGTGGCCGCTGGTCAAGAGGTCGGAGACAGGTCTCCAGGCTTTAGGGTGGAAGGTTCGGTGCATAGCCCTTTGATACATTTAGGGTTTAGGCTTTCGGCCTTAATATACAGGTCTGAAACCCTATAACTCCTATAGCCCCACAGCCTTCAACCCTACAAGCCCTTAACCCTATACCCTTCGGGCAATGTGGGGTCGGAATAATTGGGAATATTATTCCTCTATGGTCCTCTTATGAACCCCCCGAAACGTGTTCCAACTATTAAATTATTAGTGGCCCTACCTTACGCAAGGGGCTGGTCGGCTGTTACGGAATGGAAAGCAACGAGCCAGGCAAAGCTGATTCGGCACATCCGGGCCTATTACGTGAAACTTGTTGTAAGTACCCTCAACCCCAAAGCTTGTCAAGCTTTCGTTGCTTGAAGTTTGAAGTTCTGAGGAGTTTGGAGGTTTAGCTGTTTCGGGTTCGGGGCTCAAGCTTTATCAGGTCTTTTTCGGGCTATGAGAAATGTTTGATAGGATAGGGTCTTTTTAGAGCTGCGATTGGCCATTGACCGGGGTTCCCCGTGTTTACAATGCCGTCGGTCTCTTTCCTCCCAGCGACCCAAACCACCGTCCTTCTAGGATCTTCCTAAATGTATTGGAATCCAATATAGAGGTCGGAAGAAAGTCTAAGCTTATCCGCTTATAGTTCCCTTATGTAGTCCTTCTGAAAGTATATATCAACACCCTATTCTGATTCTCCAGGTCGCGGTATGACCCTTTATTTGTTGCGTCCTAAAGCCGAAAACTCTCAGCCTGCGGCACCCGTCAGGCGACGTTGTTTCCGCGAATTTCTCTGAACATCGGAGATGTTGCGCGAAGGACAAACAAATCTGCATGCGCTCTGTAGGAGTGCCTAGGGTTTAAGGTGCCTTGGGGGGTTTAGGAGTTTAGGATGGCTTAGGGGTTTAGGGGTTACGGTTTGGATTGTGTCGGTTTTGGGGCTTCGATTCGGCCTGGCAATATTTCCGGATGCCTGCCAGTAGTACAGCCGTTATGCCATTCTTGTTTGAGGCGCCCGTCTTCAACAGTCGCATAGCATGACGAAGGGTGCCGATGTTGTCAGGGTGGTGCGGGGGCGGAACCTGGCAATGAGCTTGCATGGTAATGCATTGGGGCTTTCTCGAGAGTTGTTGGAATTCCGGTGTCTTGAACCATTAGTCACAGTAGTACTCGACCATTAAAGCTTGTTGTCCCTACGTAGTTAGAATATAGTCTACAAAAAAGTCCTATTCTGAACGTTTCGGCCCGAGTGGCAGGTGCCTGTAGTAGGATTCTTTAAGTCATATAAGTCCCCAAGCTCATGGGAAGCTAGACCGCTAAAGCCCGAAGGCCTAAGCCTTCAATCCTAAATGCATTTAACCCCTAGACCCTACTATTCTGTCCGTTTGTACCCAAACGGCTCTCAATGGGCATGTTCGGGGTCTTTAGTTACTTGAGATGTTGAGTTGGCACATGTTACAACAGTTGTTTTGGGTATACGAGCAGCGAAGTCGATGCACTTCACATCAGCTTTGCGGGGGTGTTTAGACAAATTGCTCCATACTGACGAACACTTGGCTTGATGCACTTTACCACAGTTTCGGACAATTGTAGATACCTTTCAAAGATGACAGCGTGTGTCGTTCGGCCCATGAACCGGGCAAACAAGTTACGGTTTGGGGCAATGCCGATGGGCCCTGCATAATTAAATTAGGGTTTCGCAGGCAGGCTACAGTTTAGTTAAATGGAGACTAGAGGGAAATGCTTCGGAAGATGTGCTTTTATGCGGATTCGTGTGTCGTAGAGGCTTCGTCGCAGCGGCCGGAAAAAGATGTTAGTGGCATTGAATCTGCGCTAGCAGATGATCTCAAAGGGCAGTGGCAACAGCAGGTCATGATAGTCCGACTAAAAGTGGCACTCATGGCACGATTCCTGTCATTGTCGGTCAAGAGCGGAGCTGTAGTCATGAACGCAACGAGCACCAGAACACATAGAAATAAGTTGGATACCAATAGCAGCAACAACCACAAACCACAAGAATTGTCAGAGTGATACTCATCCTCACTGTACTGCTTGGAAAGATCAATGTATCAGAAGTAGCAGTAGCAGTAGCAGTAGCAGTAGCAGTAGCAGTAGCAGTAGCAGTAGTAGTAGTAGTAGTAGTAGCAGTAGTAGTAGTAGTAGTAGTAGTAGTAGTAGCTGATAGATAGTAGTTAGTAGTCAGTAATTAGTAGTTAGTAGTTAGTCTTTAGTAGTTAGTAGTAGTAGTAGTAGTAGTAGTAGTAGTAGTAGCAGTAGCAGTAGCAGTAGCAGTAGCAGTAGCAGTAGCAGTAGCAGTAGCAGTAGGAGTAGGAGTAGGAGTAGGAGTAGTAGTAGTAGTAGGAGCAGCAGCAGCAGCAGCAACAGTAGTAGTAACAGCAAGAGCAACACTGGCATATCACTCATGACCCTCTTCTCGCCGACTTTCTCACAGATTTAGCTGCAGAGAGCTGGGATGTAGATTTCGTGCATCAGCGTTGTTCATCGTGAAACCTGGTTCTATGGTTCCCTTAGTTTGCTTCCGCACGCCCCCGTCTGTGGGTCCAACAATATCCTCGCAGCCTAGGGTTGAGGCATGAAGCCGCTTCTGCAACAAAAAAGATGCGACTCTGCTATTCTGCCTAAACCCCAAAATCCTGAGCCCTAGACGTTTCCAATGCCCGCGCGGAGTGATAGAAGCGGAATGGACCGACCGGGTCTTCCTGCCCCTGGGCTGAAAACACCTAAAAAGCCATAGGACCTGTCACTACTTTATGGCCCTCCTAAGCCACCAAAACCCCAGACCCTTAAGCCCTAAACCCCGGAAAGCGTGAGGTGTCCATTCTCACCGGTTTTCTCGGCGCGGGCAAAACCACCCTCCTGAACCACATCCTCCAGAATCAAGAAGGTGCAGTGCTCTGTCTATAGTCTCCATTATAGTTCATTTTTTGGTTAACCAGTTCTAGGGTTAGTATCCTATGCGTAATATGAAAAACGGTTAACTACTAAAAGGAACTACAATAAAGACTATAGGTGGGTTACGGGGCTTAGGGTTTCAGGGCTTTGAGCGTAGGGCAACCCGCTACCTCCAAAATCCTCTAGTAGTACAGTCGAGTCAAAAGTTGTCCCGTTGTCCTGCTTCCGTATGCAGAACGCAACCCCTTGCTGAAGGTTTAATCCACAAGGCTTTAATCTCAGAACCTGGGCCTTTCACCATACATTAGACCCTAAACCCTGTCCTACAACGCCCAATGTAAAGCCTGTGTCGGAGGTGCACGAGTAGCCGTGTTCGTCAATGAATTCGGGGCCGTGGATGCTTGGTCTGCCAAAAGCTGGTATTCTAGCCCTTGTAAAGGAAGCTAAATTGCGCCTGTAGGTTACCAGAAGAAGGAACCCGTATTACTCACTATAGATACGTATTGCGGTAGAACCCTAAACTCTAGGATTTAGAGCTTGCATTGACATGTGTGTAGTCGGGAACTGGGGGACCGTGAGCTTCCAATTGGATAACCTTCGATATGAGACGATGGGGGTGTTACGGCTGAAGGTTCAGGTTTAGGGGTTTATGGTTTGGAGTTTAGAGCCATTTGCGGCTATTTATTGCTTTTGTGTTTCGGTTTTGGGGTCCAGGGGTTTGGGGGTTTAGGGTTTAGGGTTCGGAGCCATTTACTTTGAACTTCAAGGGTTTAGGGTTTATATAGGCGGTCCTCTGGCTACGAACGCCGGCCCTTTAATGCTAGAACTCCAATGAGCCTAAGCTGGGAAAGAAGAACCGAACCCTAAACCCTAAACCCTAAACCCTAAACCCCTAAACCCTAAGCCCTAAATGCGAAGCCCGAAGCCCCAGGCCCTCCAAGAAAGAGTCCTCAACTCTCTACAGAGAACCTGCAAAGATCACTTACCAATATTATTTTGGGGCCTCCTTACTATAATTATAGTATAATGGGCCCCCAAAACCCTATTCTAATTATTAAGGCCCCTCTAATAGAAGCCCAAAAGTTGGAAACCCAATAGCCTCAGCCCTTAAGAGTAATGTATAAGGAATCCCAGCACTATTTGGCCTTAATCCGGTTTCCAACTTTATGGGGTTTACTGTAAAGAGAACCCGTAAAGATCGCGGTTGATGATATAGATCCTGGGGTTACCCTTGGTAGGATTCTAAATATGAAACTGGTTGAACCAAAAGAATGAAAAATAATCACAATGCAGACTGTAGGTACGGCTGATGATACAAATCCTGCATTACCCATAATAAGCCATATTTCCCATGATCTAGGGTCGTTAAGGTAATGCAGGATTTAAATCATCAACTGTAGGATCCTTTTGAAAAGCCGAGGATCGGCAAAATGATTTATCATAGAACCCTCAAAATCCTTTGAAACCCCTCACCCTGGAGCCTACCTAAACCCCCAGAAGTAGGTAAAATCATGGCCCAAAACCTATCCAAGGCTGTTTTGGTGCGATAGAGACTGTATCTTACCCGTGATAAACGGTGCGTAGTCTGCATACATTTGGCGTCCAGGTAATCCCTAACACCCACTCAGGATATTGACGGAGACCTGATTCGCTGGCAAGGGCACGTGGACGAGCAGAGGCCATGCGGGTTTAGAGTTTCAGTATCGCTACAGTTATACCCTAAGGCTCCATAGTAGTTCCTTTTTAGGGTTCATACTTAGAATCCTATAAGGTAATCCAAAAAAGGAACTACTATGGAGCCTCTGGGTAATTAGAATAGGGCCTTGGGTGGAGGGCAGCGGGTCCCGTCGTAAGCCCGAAAACCCGCAACCCTTTATCTTCCTTCATCAAGTCCTAAACCCTGAAACTCTACAGTAGAAGCTTAAAGTTGGAAACCCAGTAACCTCAATCCTTAAGAAGAATTTGTAGGGAATCCCAGCTCTATTTGGCCTTCATCCGGTTTCCCCAACTTTATGGGGTTTACTGTATACCCTGCAACTGAGAGACACTGTTGTATTTACAGGCTTCCGCGTAATGGTTCCGCCGCAGGGTGCTGGGACAGGTTGAATTCCACATATCATACGTTGAAAGCAAAGAAACTAAACTCAGATCGTGTTTCCTGCAACACTTCCCCAAATCCAAACCCTATAAGCCCTACACCTTGAATCGTAAACCCCTACACCCTAAACCCTACCAAGCCCGAAAGGGTGGTCACCTTGGACAACGGCTGCATGTGCTGCGAGGCGCCCTGTAGAGTACGGAAAACAGCATCGATAATAGTTCGTAACACTGTTTGCTGATAGTCCTGATAGAATTCATGTATTCACCGCCCTCCCCAAAAAATCCTAAACACCCTAAGAATCTTGAAAACCCAAAAAGCCGGAAACCTAAAAACCCGAACCGTAAATTCGGCGGAGGAGNCCCTCCTCTATGTATAGCTCCCCCCCAACCTCCCAGGTTTTCTAGGAAACGCTTAGCCCCCAAGCCTCAAACCCCCTATACCCGAAGCCTTAGACCGTGTTTCAAGTTTACTGCATAGGGTTTTTCAGGAACCGCAATCCCAAAACAGTTCTGGTGCCGGGTCATGTGTTCTAATGGGGCGTGATCTGAGCAAGCAGGAAGTCACAAGACGGGACCCTACAACTGTAGGTGTTCAATGTCAAGGAGTTGATATTTCGGGTGTCGAGTTTGGGATTCACAGTTCATTGAAAGTTTAAGTCTTAGGGCACTCGTCATTCAAAACAAGATTAGTACTGGTAGTGGCCGTAATACTCATAATCGTAGTAATACCAATAGTACTAGCAAACAAACAGTACGTCAGTTATCATAAAGTCATAAAGATCATTGCTGCTGCTTTGGTTGTGTTTCCCTTGTCAGCACCCTTCTACTGGAGAAGGTGTTCCCGCAGCCTTACAGCTTACAAGCTCAAGCCCCGAAACTACCAAACAATTAAATCCCTAATACTCTAAGAATTTTTTCGAAAATCCTTGAAACGACTGAAACCATTGTAGAAAGCGCAACACTCCAAAACCCCTAGCAAATCTCGACAACCCGCCCTAAGCCGCAAACCTAAGCCTACCGTAGCCATGTTTACCAAGCAGTTTTTCGCGAGTTACGGAAGATCGGCGGGACACCTCCGTCCACAGGAGGTTGTGACTCTCCTTCAGCTGTCTCGAGCCGGGAGCATCTTCAAGGAGGTTCTGAGGTTTTACACCGAAGAAAGGCGGCAACAAGGAGGTGACATTGAGGCGGCTTCCGTCAGTTGGCACCTGGCCTGAACTCGGAACTTTCCAATTGTGCAGTCAAAGGATACCTCGAGGGGGTTATGCAGTAAGCTTCTTGAAGAAGTCTATGTGCTCGTAGTCGCACCATTAAGTTGTTTGGATGCCCGTCATGTATCATTGTCAAGCAAGCAAGTAGTTACCTCCCTCGACGCCAAACGCGACCCAAAACCCTAGTAGATAGGGGTCACAATAGCCAGAATAAGGCTTTTGGTGTACATTAAAGTAAGAGAATGTTGCTTGGAACGTCTTTGCGAGTCATATATTCCTACGCCTATGTCGAACTACAAAAAACTGTCCCGCCAGGATTGTAGGTTAGGTATGCAGACGACGGCTTGGGTATGGTTCAGTGCTGTTCAGGGTTTCAGGTGGGCCCGGATAGGGACCCCTATTCGCGTTCTCTCCATGTTTCCAATCCATGAATGCATGTTGTGTCATGGGAGTGTTTCCTCCTGTAGCCCGGATGTCTGCCATGTTTTTTGAGACTCTGAAGCACAGCGGGACTATTCTTTGTCATTCTTGTTTAGGATGTAGGGGTCTATACCTATAGTATAGTTCTTAGTTGAGGGCTTGTGGGTGCTCCGGGTCTGCGAACTCGCACCCTGAATACATCCTGGACAGACTCCTCAATGCGAAATCGCACCATAAGCCCTATTTCTAAATGTGCAGTCGCACTGTCGCACAGGTGAACGCCGACCTAGAGCGACAGCTGCGACTGTTGCTGCAGGCAGGAACGGGTTTAGGGTAAAGTCCTGCACACCTAGACCTGGAATTGTAGCTAGACAGACCCTGGAAAACCTTGATATCGGGGGTTGAATTGTCACTGGTAATACATATCCACTTATGGTCCGCCTGAAACTCTATGATTGTACAATATGCCCCGAAGCCGTATTCTAATCGTACAGAAGATACCGATAGTACCAGGAAGCTGATTGCACTCCTATCATTCCAGGGGACTCCCCCTCCAAGACCCCGTTCAACTCATAAAGCAGATCGTGTGACGACAAGTTTCCTTGCCTAAAGGTGTCTGTGAGGATGCCACTGAGCATATGGGAGTTTCCGAAAATTAGGGGTACGTACCTTATTCTGGGGTCCTTGTAATAAGGATCCTACTATTTGGGGTACTATGTTAGGGTCCCCTATTTTCGGAAACTCCCATATGCCAGTTGCCGTAGACCCTCAAGCCCCCAGACCACATGCCATGCGCAAACTTGACGTACATGATTTTGGGGGCACAGACATGGTTGTTGAGTTTGGACTTTATGTTCGGAACCGGTGTTGCGACATTGTCACATGGGTCGCCTGGAACCCTGGAAGAGCAGGGCCTTGTTATCACAAGAATACCAAGAGGTGCCTTAGTAGCTGAGTGGATACACTTTACACTTTTTGGGATAGTATCACCAACTATCAAGAATAATGTAGGAACCTGATTAAGACACCTTGGGCCTGTATTAGGGTTCCTTATATGAATCCTACTATCTTGGGGTTGTAGGGCCACGGTTTCTTGATCAGGTTCCTACATTACCAAGAGGCGCCTCAATTCTGAGGTCCCCGTGATGGGTTGGACGTTCGGCTGCGGCTGTGGGTTGACAGGTCTAAGATGAAATAAAATGACATTTCTTTGTCGTAGTTGGGTAACATTTTACATGTTTATGGGTACTTAAACCCAAGAAGGAATAAAATGTACATTTTTTTCCTATCCCAACCATGAACTAGATATCCTGATGAGGCGAAGCAAAATACATACAAACATGCTGAAACTTTCCATGTTTTCTCGGATACCCGCCTGTATCTAGCAAAGCGCGCCCGATGCACCGTTTCAGCCATGGGAGGCCCACGCCGACCAGGTCGAAAATCTTGCCTGCACCTGAATGCATTCCTTGACCTGCAGTAGCGTAGTTCTCTAAATCTGGTTCCCTTTCAGGGTTCTTTTTATGAGGGTGTCGTACTATTTTGGGGACCTACAAGGGACCTTAATTTCAGAGGACTACCCAGTAACTCAACCCGAGCCCCAGACGAACTGCAAGTGCAAATGCCTGTCGGCTGGTTTCTTGCGGAAACTATTCTGGTGCTCGGCATCCAGCGGCGCAAGATTCATCCCAAAAAGAGGGCAACCTACCAGGAGATTTGTGTTAGGATAAGCTTCTCGCTTCTATTGAGAGCTTTGTAGAGTGTCTTTGCTGTGCCGAGACGCAGGCTCTAAACGGTCCGAAAAGACACTTGGCTTACGAAACTCAGCGCGATGATCTCTGGGTTCGTCATGTATGCTCCACGCACGACTCGCATCTACAGTTGAGTATACCTTAAGATATTGATCCAACAGCTGTGGCCGTTGCATAAGGGAAATAGAAGCCGGATGGCCCTGAACCAGAACCCTCAACCCTAAACCCTAAACCCTACATAAACCCGAAGCCCTAAGCGCTGAACCGCGACCCCAAACGCTAAACAAGGACTGAATCATCTTTAAACCCTACCCATAGGCCCCAAAGTAGTTCCTTTTTGGGGTTGATATTTAGAATTCTATAAGGTAATCCCAAAAAGGAACTACTTTGGGGCCTATGGGTAGACCCTACTTGAAGGGGCAGGGGACTTAGTAAGCAGGTTATGAGTAGAGTTATAAGTGCCCTAAATGGAGTTACCCTAATTATAACCCTACTTATAACAAACTTACTAGGTCCCCTGCCCCTTCAAGTAAACCCGTAAAGCCCGGGGTCCTTAAACCCTGAACCTTGAACCCTTAACCCGTTCAATCCTTAAGACCTAGACCCCAAGGATTTGATCATCATCGAAACGAGCGGTCTTTGCGACCCAGGCACCTCAGCATGCAGGGGGTGTAAGATTGTGTTTAGGGTTCAGGGCTTCGGGGATGAGGATCTAGACCTGAGGGTCTATATATGTGTCAGTAGGGCTCAGGGTTTTAGGGTTTGGGGCTTTGGGTTTAGGGTTCAGGGTCTGGGATTGCTTTTGCGAGTTTTGGGCTTTGGGTCTATAGCCCCTATATTAAGATGTTGCTCGTTGGGTTCAGGGTTTGGGGTTTAGAATTCAGGGTGCTGTGGTTCAGGGGGAGAGCTTTGAAGGCCTAGGTCGAGGAGCTGTTCAGGTTGCTTTTCCTGCTAAGACCCCTTCTGCCCTTTAAGTCGCTGTGGTCTTTGTATCAGGCAGCGTTTCTGCACATGTCCTCCCGTCGTTTCTCGCTCTCTTTCTCTGTCTTTCTCCCTTTCTCGTTACCTTTCTCTTTCTCTTTTTCTCTCCCTCCCTCTCTCTGTGTCTCTCTTTCTCTCCCTCCCTCTCTCTGTCTCTCTCTCTCTCTCTCTCTAGAGGGCCTTTAGGGGTGCAGTAGACCCCAGATCCAAGACCCTGGCCTGAAATCAAGCCCTGCCTGAAATCACAGCAGACCCAAACCCCCAAACCCCGATAGAACCCTGAAAGAAGCCCTTATTACAGGAATTTTACAGAATCCTGTGAGATTCCTTGACAAAGCCCTAGACCCCGAACCCAAACCCTGAACCCTTGAATCGACACCCTGAACCCAGACCGGTAGTCTTCGAGAACTCCCAGCCTCACAATACGGGCCTAAATGGCTACCAATACCCCAAGGGTCCAAAGGACCCAATCATTAGGTACTCGGTTTTAGGATAGTAGTTATGTAGGTTAGGATTTTGGAGAGTATATGATTATTGGGTACTTGGACCCTTGGGGATACTATTGTGGGGGTTCCTTATTATAGTTATAGTATAGTGGGCCCCGAAACCCTAATCTAATTATTAAGGCCCCGAATTCAGAACCCTACTATAGCTCCCCTATAGACCCCCTTTAAAGGGCACCTTAAAGGAACCCTATTAAAATTATTAAGGCTCCTATAGTAGATTCCTTAGATCCACCGCGCTCTTAGGGCCTGTGCTGGACACGCTGTCGCAACTGGAAGACTTGGTGGGGAACCCGGTTTAGGGTTTGGGGTTTAAGGTTGTCTTGTTTAGGGTTTTGGGTTTTGGGGTGGTTTAGGGTTTAGGGCCCACAAAGACCCACATTTAGGGAAGGGTTTACGGTTTCTTATCATGGTTTAGGTTCCAGGGCTTACATGTCGGGAAGGGTTTAGGATTTAGAGTTTTGTAGAGGCCTCTCGTAAGTCCTGAATGAAGGACAGGGCCACGCCTTGAAATCCCGCAGCATTCAATTAAAAGACTTAAACTCAAAACTTTATCGGAGCCCCGAACCCCTTTACACTCCTGAGCCCTGAACTCAACCCCCCTTCAACCCCGACGTCAAGGCATTTTCTTTGCACCTGGATACCGCCTGCTCCCCAGACTATTGAGTTAGGGACCCAAAAAGCACATAAGCATAAGCATTTTATAGGGATATCCCTACCTTATTGGGCTTCATTATAAGGGGGTTTATATGGGATATCCCTATCCTAATTTTTGCTTATGTGCTTNAAGCACATAAGCATAAGCATTTTATAGGGATATCCCTACCTTATTGGGCTTCATTATAAGGGGGTTTATATGGGATATCCCTATCCTAATTTTTGCTTATGTGCTTTTTTGGGGCCCTATTGAGGGATTTGAGTTTCGAGCTACCCTTGAGCGTCGGGTTGACGCATGGACTTGGGTTTGACGAGTAAAAGCGTGCACCATAGAGGAATAAATGATTACCAACAATCTTCCCCAGGGTTCCTCATTTTGTATGTATATTCTACCTGAGCCCAGAGCTCTCTTTTGACTATTGAGGTCTCTGTATTAGGATTTGGGGTTTAGGTTTAGTAGTAGTGCGGGGCTGCAGACTCAGGATTAGAATGGTTTCTCAGTGCCAAATTCCACGATGGTAGTATTTTTGAACCCTCTTGGGAAATGTTCCAGCGAACTCCATCACAGGAATTCTACTCAGTATTCAGGCCCCATAATGTGGACTCAGAGGTTCAGGTGGTTTGAAAAGGTTTGAAGGTAGGATGTACGTAGTTGCCACAAGCCACAGAATGTCAAGCCATGTACTGCCACAGCTTCCGAGAGTTAACACTTCCAATCCGAGTTTCAACCCTGAACCCTAAAGCCTCAAGCCCGGAGAATTGACCCAGAAAAGAAGCACGCCAAAGCTCCTCAGTCCGAGAAGCAGGCCCGCCATGCAGGGTTTTTGGGGCTTCAGGGCCTTGCTATCAGCTGGCTTTGGGGTTTGAGGTCTGTACCGGCAAGGCAGCATTGTCTTGATAGCTAGTGCAGTCATGAACAATTAATCGAACATGCTGGTAGGAACAGCACTATTCTGTATAGTTCCACGCGGTGCCAGTTAGTTAGATCACCACTCCCCAGGACGTGCGTACGACTTACCGCTACCACTACCAAAACCACGTCGGCTACCACCAGGGTATTTCTACTGCTGCTGCCTGGTACTGCCACTACTTTTCTTGCTCCTCCTACGCCTTTTCCTATGATTTTATTTTTTTTATGCCACCACCACCACCGCCACCGAGGCAAATAGTCGTGGGAATGGCTGCATTTCCTATGATTTATTTTTTTTGATGCTTATTTTAATTTTTTGATTCCTGCATGTAATTTTGATGCTTATTTAATTTTTTTTGATGCCTCACCCCTGTACTAAACCCTAAGCCCTAAGCCTAAACGTCTTGCCATTTTTTGGATGCATGCCAAGGTCACGTGCAACTCTCCTCATCTACTGAGGGTGCTGCCTTTGCGTAACTGTGCGGCATCCATAGCATCAGAGTCCGAGATTTGCCCTCCGAAACCCTAAGCCCGAAACGCAAAGGTAATTACACCTACCTGCACCTACCTACATCCGAATTTTGAAAGAGGACTTCTGGTTTGCCAGTACCTCTCTGTCTCAGTAGTGCAGCTGAGTCCGTGCATCGCATCATGTGGATTTTGATGCATTGTCCACATGCACTACCACGGCACAGAGCACTGCAGCAGAACAGGCAAGTCTAGTTGGGTGAACACGTGTTTGTCGAGCTGCTGATCAAGAAAAGCTCCCCAATTCTCGGGTTCCGAGGCATCCCTCTTAAAGCGGTGAGCGGCAAGCGGAGCATGAAAGCTCGAGGTAGGAGATCAGGAAGTGCAGCGAAAGCTGCTGGAGATGCCAGAGCCAAGAGACACGAGCAGTCAGGCAGTCCAAGGGCAAGCTTCACAAGAGTAAAAACCAATAGCAAAAGCAATAGCAACAACAATAACACTCATGGTAGTACTAGCAAGCACGACAACAGTAGAAACATATAATCGCTACGATCAGAACAAGAGTCGTAATCGTAAACTCAATAGTACGCATTGAGCAGAGCGTAGATCAAGGCCACAGCGCAGTGAATGCGAAGCACGGCTTTGGGTTTAGGGCTTACTAGGTAGGGCTTTGGGACATTTTACATTTTCCCTTATTGGGGTTTAGAGGATCTTATTTACGAATATTTTTCAAAGGCTTTAAAAGCGCCACGTAGTTTAGAGTTTAGGATATCTCGATGCACCGGACCAGGCACGAATCCTCAGATTCACTCATTTTCCAACCGCGGTGCGAGGTGAAAAGCCGTCCGTGTCCGTGGCTCCCTTACTTTTTGACCACTGATGCAGCTGAGCCAAAATCATCGAACCGCAAGCAAAGAGGGGCAATTGAACCTGTGGCTGGTAACGTTCGTAGGCACAACAGACGAGTTGCAGATTCTGAATATGAGCCATGCATCAAAGTCTTAGACCAAGCAAGAACATCATCGAAAGCCTAGAACCCCACAAACCCGACCACTAACATTCGACTTAGGGTGTATATAGGGTTGAGCCCACCCAATCTTTTGCGCGCAGGATCCCCAAGAAGGACCCCTCTTCAAGGACCTAAGGTTTCCATACGGGTCTAAATACTTCGCACCAGTATTTCCTGATAGTCCCAATATGATGATCTTTTCAGATGTGCCAAAGCTTTACTCAAATTCTTAAGGCCCCTTTACTATCGGTTCGGGCTCAGAGCTTTGTGCAACACCGGCGTCGCGGTCGTCATTGATTTGAAGAACCTCGCAGCGAGATCTTGAAGAGATCAGTGCTCTGATACGCATAGCAGTATGAGCACGAGTAGTAGTCCACGTGCTACCACACTCACCCGAATCCAAAAGCTCTAAAACCCCAAAACCCCAAACCCAAAAGCCGCAGAAACTATTGCTATACTCGACCCCAAGCCCTAAGCCCTAATACCCCACAACTAAAACCTCAACCTCTAAATGCCGAACCCTAAAGCCTATAAAACCCTTACCAACAATCAACGAAAACACCTCAAGCACTACAAAAAGTCCCCACGCGACGCAGCCCAACAATCTCCTGTAATGCACCATAGAGAGCGTTGTAACACAGCTCTTACCAAAGTTTCATTAGATTCCTTTGGAAACCCCTATAAAGCCCTACAAGACTCTAGTGAGAAACACTTGTAACACCCAAAAACATGTCTATAGAACTCTGTTAAACCCTAAAGCCGTATAGCAGCCCTCAAGCCTTCAACCCTAAACCCTAGTCCCAAAACCTCAAACCCGAAGCCCTAAACCCCCAAACCCTAAACCCCTAAACCTGCTCTACTTATGTATATTAAAACCCCAAGCCCTAAACCCTTTCGCCCTGAACCCTAAACCCCCTAAGCCCTAAGCCCGGATCCCTAAACCCTAAACCCCCTAAACCCCCCCCCCCTAAGCCCTGAAACCCTGAACCCCTTTCAGCGCTCGCGGAGCAGAGCTCGGATCCGGAAGCCTGCAGAGGGCTCGGAGACTTCGGCTAAGGCCTTTGACGGGTCTCAGGGTCTCAGGGTTCAGGGTTTAGGGTCTCAGGTTTTTAGGGTTTAAGATTTAGGGTTTAGGGTTTGAGATATAGGGTTTAAGATTTAGGTTTTGAGATTTAGGGTTTAGGGTTTAGGGCCAGTTTAGGGTTTAAGATTTAGGGTTCAGGTTAGGGTTTCAGGGTTTTCTAGCGTACAAGTTTAGGGGTTAGGGGAGTAGTAAGTAGTAAGTAGACAGTAGACAGCAGTGAGCAGTAAGTAGTAAGTGGTAAGCAGCAAGTAGTAAGTGGTAGTAGTAGCAGTAGTAGTAGGAGGAGGAGGAGTAGTAGTCGCAGGGTCTCAGGATCTCCAGGGTGTAGGGTTTATGGTGTAGGGGGCACCCTGAAGCCTGAACACCAAGACCTGAACGCCACAGCCTGAACCCCAAAGCCTGAAGCCTAGAGCCTTTGACTTGGTATATCCCCAGTTCTCCAGAACTCCCTAAGGTTACCCCCCCCCTCCCTTGATTCACCCCTTCCAAGGATCCCCTAACTTAGAATTTCGGGGTTGAGGGCTTAGGGTAGGGAGGGTTTTCGGGTGTGAGATTCGCGATTCAGGTAGTCTGATCCATTGGATGCTCAAGCTTGTAAGGGCAATGACAGCAGCGAGACTGCGGCATAGAGTGTATAGGACTAGAACGGTAGACCGACCGTAGCCAAATAAGGATCTGTAAATGTACACGACGTGGCGAGGAAGACCCATAGTAATAGTAGTTGTTGTGACTACAGTATTACACTTCAGGCATTTGCCGTGTTTGTGCTACCATGAAAGCCACGGGCTATTGCTATGAGTCTTGCTCATCGTTGGTATTTAGTATTGTTCCAACTGTTCTACCGTTATCAGTGTTTTTGGAAGTATAACATAGGACATAGGGTTCCGGAAGACTAACGTCCCGAGCTTTCAGCCCTGGATTGCCGCGTCCAGAGCTGAGCTGCAGATTCTGTAAACGTCACCGGAATATCCTAAACTCCTAAACTCGAAGTCCGCAGCTTAGCTCGTCTGCCCTGCCTTGTGCCTGTGCCATCGGCCTAGAGCTGTGCACAGCTTGTTCGGTCCCAGGCTGGGATGGGTTTTTAAATCCAGGTTCCCCGGCAGTACCCTTGTAACCTTTGCATTTTGGACTTTCCTTATCAAAACTGAGTGCCGTCATCGGGGCAAAACTCTTTAAACACGTGCCTGCCCGTATAATTCCGGAAAAACTGGGGAACCAGGAAATCGAACCCGGCACTCTCCGAAGACCCGAGATGCCGAGAACCCTTCGCCACAAGGGTAGGGTCCCAATTCTGGCTGTACCTTGGCATACCTGTCTATCTGGGTTCTGGAGTACCATACTTGAATACTGTTGTTGGACCTGTTCCTTCAAGGAACCATCATGACATGAAAGTCTATACTTTTTCTCCCCGGTTACTGCAGAATCCAATTATCCAGTTATGTCATCGTTTACAGCTTTAGTATGCTCAAAGCTCCTTGTTGAGTGGAAGGATAGGGTCCGATTCAGGGTACAGTGCTATACTGGGCTTTGGAGTACCCTACTTTAATACTTTGTTCTTAAAGGAACCATTATGAAATAAAAGTGTATACTTTTTTCTCCCTGGCTACTTAAAAGCCCAGTATAGCTTTGGTGGGTTCTGTTTTCAAAACACGTTTTAAGACAGCGAAGCCCTTAGGCCTTAAAGCCGTAAACTTCGGGTCGGGTTTCGTTTCCGGGTGAAAGTTTCCGGGTCCAGGATACACAGTGTTTAGGGCTTTGAGGTTTGGGGTTTAGGGTTTCGGGTCTAGGCCTTGGGGCTTTAAGGTTTGTGGTTAAGGGGTTGGGTTTGTTTTGAATCGGATGATACGCTGGATGGACATAAATCCAGAAGTACACTAAGGAGTAGTTATAGTATGTGCCTTCCTCTGGCTGCTGGATTTTGTCCACGAGCAGTACAGGAGGCAAGCGCTTTGGGTTTTAGGACGACCTTGGGTTGGTGGTCACATGGCTTGGCTCTTGCAATGTTTCTGTTAGTGCAAGGCACTTTCGAGGTTCGCTGTGTCGTTGTGTCACGGTTTAGGGTTAGTGGTTAAGGGGTGTGTGGTTAAGGTTGCTTAGGGTTTTGGGTCAGGTGGGGTTTGGACGATTTGATAGCATATGTCTGCAACGGCATGCAGAGTCTCAGTTTGTCGCAGCCATGTTCAACTTCATGCCTCCCCTAGGCCCTATGCACGACACCGCTAAACTCTTAAACTCTAGTATAGGGGTCTCAAGACGGTCTGAATAACCAGCAAGAAAACGCCCTTACAGTGCTCATGTAATCATATTCTACTACACTCTAAAACCCATTCTATGTATTAAGTCCGCTAAATGAAACCCTTATAGAAACCATGTAAAGGAACCGCCCTGTAAGGGTATTTCCATATGGCGTCCGGAAAGTCTAGATGAAACCCTAAACACTAAACGAAGGCCATAACTCCCGAAAACAATGCAGCTTTTGGGACTCGGGGGTTCGAGGTCATCGAACACCAGCGTGTGTATAGCAAAAGGAGCATGGCACACACCCGAGCTTGGGCATACGGCATCGAGGCGTTGGGTGTAGGGTTTGGGTTTTTAGGGTTTTGGGGTTCTGGCTGTGGGGTTGATGGTTTGATGTTTCACGTCGTTGCATTCGATGACGGAAAACTCGGATCTCGAAACCGCTTTACATGTAGTAGTAGCAGTAGTAGTAGTAGTAGGCTTTGAGCCTCAACCCCTCTGTAAGCTCCGCACCAGAAGCCTGCTTATGCAGCTTACTGTCTGCGCCGAGGGGTGCTCTAAGGGTCACGAGAAGGCTGTAGGGTTTTGTAAACCCTAAACCCTAAACCCCAAACCCTCTGAGTCAAAATGCCGTCTTCCTGTCCGGGGTCCTAGTTAAGCCCAAAAGCCCTCAACCGTAACAGCCTGACACCCAAAACACCAAACCCGAAACCGTGGACCCTAAAGGGCCACCTGCAATGAACAATCTCGCGGGCCCTGCCCTGCCCTGAGCCTCCACACACTCACTGGGCATTGAACCCAACGCGCTAAATAAGACCTAAACCCTTAACTCTCAAGCCACTCACTAGGCCCTAAACCCGAAACCCCACGCCATATACCCGAAACCCTCAACCCGACGCCCTAAACTCTAGACCCTAAGCCCGACCCCCAAAACCCTGAACCCTCAACCCTGCGCCATAAACCCTCAACTCTGCGCCCTAAACCCTAAACCCTCCACCCTACACCCCAAACCCTAGACATATTCCCCAAATCCCTACACCCCAAACTCTGCACCCTCAACCGTCCACAGAATGTCACTGCGCCGGCTTCCTCAAGGGGTTTTCAGCTCCCGGCCTTGCGAGAACCGGCCGAGCTTCATCGAGTTAATGAAGCCGGGAGCCGATGCACCCAAATAGGGGTCCCTTAATGGTACCATTAGGGTTCCTTTAAGGGATCTATAAGGGACCATTCGGGGTTTTAGGGTTTCAAGGATTAGGGGGTTTGGGTTTGGAGCCGGGAAGTTCGGGGGTTCTAGGGTTTAAAGGGTTTGGGGTTTAGGGTTTGGGGTTTAGTGTTTGGGGTTTAGGGTTTGGGGTTTAGTGTTTGGGGTTTAGGGTTTGGGGTTTACGGTTTCGGGAAAAGGGTTTGGTGTTTAGAGTTTGGGGTTTAGGGTCGAGGGTTGGTTCAGGGGTTAGGGAGAGGGTGAGGGTTCGTTTTAAACACAAGGGCTGAAGTAATTCGTAACTTCATTCCTGAGGGTTCCTTAATATGAGTATACTACAATATATCCCAAAGCCCCGTTCTACTTATCAAGGTTCCTATTTTGGGGTTTAGGGAGGTGAGGGTTTAGGGCTAAGAGGTTTAGGATTTAGGGTTTAAACTTTTCGAGTTAGCGGTTTACGGCGTTTACGATATTAGTCTGTAGGGTCTGGGGGTGTAGGGCAGTGTAGGGCTTAGTTCTCGGTGTTTGGGGCGTCCAGGGGTCTAGGGTTTAGGGCTTCTGGGATGTCATCCGGGAACTGGCTGCTTCTATTCACTTTGGGATTCCTTTTTTCGGTTTGGGGAGTTTGGGGTTGACAATTTTTCGGACTAAAGCTTACGATTCAAGGGCCAGCGTTTAGGGCGTAGACTAAGAGTGCCGCGATGGTTGCAATTCGTACCAAGTTCACTTGCAGCTGTGGCTGTGGCAGCGGAAGTAATGGAGCTGATGTCAAACCCCACCCCACGCAGAAGAAAGCCGCGATGAACGACGATAAGGATCATCGCTTCTGTTGAGGCCAACTGTCCCAGCTCTTCACCAAGTTTCCTCAAACTCCCAGAGCCAACTTCCCGCAAGCCCTGTAAGACCCCAGATTCTTAAAACCTCGGCAGCTTCTTGTGCGCCGTGTAGTCGACCCCAGCATGCAATGCTTCTTCCCAGCCGGAAGCCACTTTGGTTCCAGAGCCACAATTGCAGGAGATGTTTTTTCTTACCATGGGCGACGACCAGAGATGGTTCGCTGTTTATTTCCAGAATGGCTGGAAACAGGCGATTGTCAAACCAATTGTCTGTCATACAGTTGTTGCATGTATGCAGCCGAGGTACCGACTGCCGAACCCAGATAGGACAACACGCAAGAATCGTGCGAACTGCTGTCTGACGCCTCGCTCATCGCCCTCGCACACCTGGACGATGCGTTGGGGGCCCATGTGGCGATGCTGCTGATCGCGACCTGCGCCGCCGCGCCGGTCGCTCATTTCGGAGATCAACTCCTCGAAGTGCTCTGTAGGTCGCCCCGGTGGGCAGAGCTGCAGGCAATCCCTATTACTAATCCGACTAGTCCTCAACCATCCAGCAAACTTCGCGTGAAAGGCCTTGGCGAGGTTGCTTTTCATACTCACCTGAAACCAAAGGACCCTTACTGTAATCCATACACCCTGAACCCTAAACCGTACGACCCTAATCAAGGTACCCTAATTTTCTGATCTCCTGTGTGGGTAGTCATCCTGAACAGTTCTCCAAGCCCTGAATGAAAGCCTAATTGAAGAACCAAAATACCTCAAGTTCACCTCTTGAAGCCCCAAATTCAAATTCCAAGTCCTAAACCTTAAGTGCGATAAAGGGACCTGAAGGGGACATTATCAGGAATGATTCCAACCTCTGCAGGATGTGCATGAGGTTTGCGTGACGTTGTCTTTCGGGGGCCCCTGAGGCCCTAAAGCCGTAAACCCGCAACCCTTATGCAGCAATGCAGGTAGCCCTGCCAAACCATGGTGTGGCTGAGCCTCCTCACGAACTTTGTGGTGCCCACTCAGCTGATACTGAGTTTTTGGGGTTTTGGTGTAAGGTTCGTCGATTTTTTCGATTGCTGTGCTTCTTACTGTTGTTGCTCTGCTTCACTGATTTCAGTAGTCTTCTGTCCAGTTGTGAGCTATGGGCTTCCAATCATGCTTAATGAGACGGCTCCACGACAGTATTTACATGATGGCATCGGCGCTCGAACCCAGGATTTTTTGACGTAGGCATGTTTCAGGTCTCGTGTCAACGGAGGGTGTCTGCTCCGAAGGCAACCCGAAACCCTGAACCCCTGAACCCAATCCCCAACGCCAAACCCGAAACCCTAACACCTTTACGCACCAAACCCGAAACTCACCAAAACAACTGCTCAGTGGTCCAAACCCTAATTAACCCTTAACACTAAACCCTCGAAGTAACCCTGGGCTTCAATCGCTCCGAACGTTTTTGTTTATCTGTTCCCGGCTCTTGAAGAGCCGGGAACAGATAAACAAAAACGTTCGGAGCGATTGAAGCCCAGGGTTACTTCGAGGGTTTAGTGTTAAGGGTTAATTAGGGTTTAGGGTTCAGGCTTTCGTGTTCAGGGTTTAGGGTTTAGAGCGATTAGAGGGTGCACGGAGGGGGTTTACAATGGCTCTACACGGGTTCCAAAGGGATGTTTGGGTTTTATATATTTGGGCCTGCTAAATCCTAAGCTTTAGAGTTTAAGTTTCGGGGCCCTAAACCCTAAACCCCAAGCCCACATCAGGGCGCCTTTTCAGGTACTATTTCCTGCCTCGGCGTGGTCTTCCGGCTGGTCCTGGAGTGCCTTGCAGGCTGCGGCCCTGAGGTTATTCTTGTAGGGTTCCTTGAAGTGTTCCTTGCTAGGTTTTTTTTTGAAGGGTTCATTAGAGGGTTCCTCAAAGGGTTCCCCAAAGGGTTGCTCAAAAGGTTTCTTAAAGGGTTCCTTAAAAGGTTCCTTAAAGGCAGCTAGGGAGCAGCTAGGGTTGATCCACACTTCGGCCACATATTTGACTCCGTGATGGTTTAGGGAGGAAGTGGTGTTTTTTTTTTTTTGCTGTGGCCCCGCCGGGTCTTTTTAGACCCGATGTAGTACACCAGGCAGTTTTTGTTATTGGCTCGCCGGGTTGGGCGGGGCCGCAGCCAA
>BGNK01001732.1:0-11936 GCA_003297005.1 Symbiodinium sp. clade A Y106 | reverse complement strand
TTTGGGGGGTTCCTTATTATAAGTATGGAATAATGGGCCCCAAAACCCTATTCTAGTTATTAAGGCCCCTGCATTGTCATCAATATTCGGTTGCCTTCTTATTGCAACGGCTAAGTTCCTTAACGAGGCCGCCTTTTTGCCCCTATCGAACCCTATAAAGCCCTTGCAGCATCCTCAAGCAACTCAACAACCTTACATGACCTTTGTAGAGCCGTTGAACATCCAACAAAAGAAAACTTTAAAAAATCCGTTAAAACCTAAAACAAACTCTGCAATCACCCAGCCAAGCCTTCCGAATTGCGCTCAGCACAGGTGACAGCTGCTCCCACCGCACGGCAAGGCCATGCTGCAGTCGAGGTGGGGTTGTTGCTCTAGGGGTCGGACTGCTTGCTCGATTTAGTAGTGCTGTTCGGTTCCTGGTGCCCCCAAACCTTATCATATTAGATCCTTGAGAGAGCGCCTGGGCGTCTAGTGCAGGTGCAGGGACGGGGGGGAATTTCATTCCACTCAAATGAGAATTCGGGAAGCCCTGAACCGCCCTAAACCCCACTGGTGCTTGTGAGAAGGCTTGTAAAATGGGAGTTTCCGAAAATAGGGGACCCTGATACACTACCCTAAATAGTAGGATCCCTGTTTTCGGAAACTCCCAAATGGTTACATGGGTAGTTGTCAAAAGTATGGTCCGTGTTTGGGTACCCTAAATAATAGGTGCCGTAATATAATAGAGACCCAAAAAGGGACCATAATTTTGACAACCACCCACATGGTTTCAGGTGCTCTTTGGTCTGAGGCTTCGCTGGTTTCTAGGGGCTATCAGCGCATCGTGAATTGACCCATCGGCCAAAAAGTACACCAGGGTTTTAGGGTGTGTATATATATATATAGTAAACATAGTAAATGTTATTGGTACAAGTAATACTATTTTGGTATTATACCATGTACAAGTATAGTAAGAAACCCAAGAAGTAGTACTGCTAATTATTCAGGCTTCTTTGCTCACAGGGCCAGCGGTACGCACAGCCGGTAGTGTCCCTGCTGTGCGCAAGCATATGCTAGTTACATAGCAAATGCTGCTTGTTAAACGTCGGCCTGATTCGAGATTCAGAGACTCCAATATCCCTTAATGAAATACACCTTGAATTATAGTAGGATCCCTAATATGATTTTAGGGATACTTCTTAATATAATTAAGGGATATTGTAGTCTTTGGGGACCTCTCAGCTGCGTACCGGGTCACGGGCGAAGCTGTGAGGGATGACGAGCCTTGCTCACATGCTCGCGCGGCGAGGGGCCTGTTCGGGATTTCTGTAGCAGTTGCTTAGGGCTTAGGATATCTGCCCGGCTTTCTGTTTTTTTGGTTCCTGTCCTGTAAATGCATATCCGCGAGAGAACGAGAGAGAGAGAGAGAGAGACAAAGCGAGAGAGAGAGAGAGCGAGCGAGCGAGCGAGCGAGAGAGAGAGAGAGAGAGCGAGATAGAGTGAGAGCGAGCGAGAGAGAAAGAGAGAGAGAGAGAGAGAGAAAGTCAAGAGCTAGTCCTAATCACGTATGTATGCTCTCTTTCTCTAAGCCCTGAAGCCAGAAGCCCGAAAGCCTCGAAGGCCTAAAGCCCCGAACCTGCAAACCGTTAAAGCCCCATAAAGCGACACAAAACCCCACACCACCAAACCCTGAATCCGAGACCTTCAACCCTAAACCCTAAAACCCTTTCAGCCCAAACCAAAAGACCCGCACCCCTAAAGCCCCAAGCAAAAAACCCTAAACCCTATTCTAATACTTGCTGTCCCGAATCCGTGAGCTGCCCTCAGCTGACAGAAGGTCGGCCGCAAGATCTACGTGATCGGTGGATGCTTGCAGGCAATCAAACCGTAAACCCCAAACCCTAAACCCTAAGCCATAAACCCTAAACCATTTAAGCAAATGTAAAAAACAGAAAAAAGAAACAACACCCTAAGCCATAAACCCTAAACCCTATACCCTGAAGCCGCCGCCTATTGCGAAAGCCGTCTTGCCGTAACCCGAAGTCTCGAACTCTTGAACACACATACTTGGCACTGGGAAACTCCATGTTACAATAGCCGACGCCCGTTTTGGGTTTTCGGGTATAGGATTAGGGTGGCTGGTAGAATCACTAGCTCCTGGTCCTCATCATCGGCAGCATGGTCATCGTCGTCAGCATCATCATCGTAATAGCATGTAGTAGCATAATCGGGCTCGTGGTTGTAGTAGTCAGGCAGCTAGTTTTATTGTCATGGTCTGCCTTGTTGCATTGCGAGCATGACGCCAGTTCTGGGTAACATGAGTATTGTGATGGTTTGATGCTGTTGGGGTATAGTTGTGACAGTCGTGGCACGATCACGATTGTTGGATTGGAATATGGTGGTCATGAGAGGCGCTGAGAGGAGTGTAACAACGGCTGATGTCATGAGGTTTTGTGATTGCAAGCATGGTTAGCAGTGTCCGTGTTCATATGGTAGTCCTAGTATTTGTTTTTGTTGCTTTTTAGTGTGGTTATCGTACGACCTGTTGATATGTATGAGTATTTTCACGTTGAATGTTGTTGAGGGTTTGAGGTTTTAGGCTTTCTGTGAGGCTGTGCTGGCGGGTTCTCATGCAGGCTTTCTGTAAGGCTGCTTGTCTTGTCACAACCCCTCCTGCACAACCTCACACAGCAAGCCCACAGCTTCCGGCACCAGCCAGGACAGCCTTTCAGAAAGCTCACAGGAGAACCCGCCAGCACAGCATCACAGGCAGCCCAATCCAGAAAGGGACAGACACACCGAATGCCCACATGCACTGCTGCTTCGGCACCCGCCAGGACAGCAGTGCATGCGGACATTCTGTGAGTTTGTCCTTTTCTGGATTGGGCTGCCTGTGATGCTGTGCCGGCGGGGGAGTCCGAGATCGGCCGACAGCCCAAAGTAAATGGCATATTTTTGAAGCAGAATTTGATAACAGAAAATCAGCTTTCAGATTCCTGGAAGGGAACAGCCGCCAAATCGTGAAGGGCTGGGGGGTCCTTTTGGGGAGCCGCTCCAAATCGTGAAGGGTTGGGGGGTCCTATCGGGGGTCCCATCCTTGTCCTTCAGTCTGTAAGTTTACATGTCACTAGGAATTATGACACGATATATATAGTCGCGTAGCTTACATAGAAATATAATATATAATATTATACATTATAGTAATTAATGACCGAACGTCAGCACGTTGAGGTCCAGACCTGTCAGGTATATATACTATGGAACTTGTAGATATTGTATATCATAAACTGATATGGGACCCAAGCCCTTTTGCTTCTTGGTCAAGGCTTTCCAGTGGGATCTTTTGGAGAGCCGCTCCAAATCGTGAAAGGTTGGGGGTCGTGAAGGGTTGGTGGGTCCCATCCTTGTCCTTTTGGGTATCCGTCCAAATGGTGAAGGGTTGGGGTGAATCCTTGTCCTGTTTGGTGGCCGCTCCAAATGGTGAGGGTTGGGGGGTGCAGCCCGTGTCGAAAGGATCCGCCGGCAAAAATGCCGGGTTTATGGTATATCCTTTATAACCACTCCGTGGGAGGTGCCCGAGGGGCCGGCATGCATGGTGCCACGTTTTTTGCCGCTCGCGAAGCTCGGGACGCTTCGGGCTCCGCTGTGGCGGTTGTCGAGCCCTCAGTGAAGACTTTAGGGGTTTAGGGTTTAGGGGTCTCGGGTTTAAGGTTTTAGGGTTTCGGGATTCAGGATCCAGAGGTTGAGGGTTAGGATTTAGGGGTGGTTTTAGGGGTCTTCGGGGTTAGGGGTTCAGGGGTTTAGGGTCATCGCTGCAAGAGAGGATGCAGAGAAGCAGGCCAGTGAAGGCAGAACCCGGAGCGGGCTCTGATCTCCGAGCCGTTGCCGACCTGAGACATTCAATTTGGAGCGGAGGGGGTCTAGGGTTTAGGGCGTAGGGCGGTCTCAGAACATGGGTACCCCCTTTCCGAAATTGTCACGAGACCCCTACTGTGGCATGCGTGTTAAGGCTATTCGGAGTTCTGCACCGCCGTGAACTGTTCTCCTCAGGTTCCGGGTTTGGAGTGCCAGATGCCCCAACCCCAGAAACCTGCACCCCAAACCCCAAGGTCAAGGTTTAGGGTACTAGGTTCTGCCAGGAGATACGCTGCTACAACGATGTTCACATCTTCGATACAGGCCGGTGAACACCTTTGGCTTCGGGTGGCACGATCTAAAACCACACATAAACCCTGAACCCTACGTGCTGGACCCAGAGCTCTGCCTTACCACCCTTCGCTCTCAAACTAGATTTGTGCTTTTCATATAGGTTTCGATTATGTAGTGACAATGTTCCGTTATAGACCTTTGGTAGCTATGGTGCAGCATACTCTGAAACCCCATTCCCATGATTTGTTGCCCCTCACTTGCAACCCATCCTCGTGATGCTCATGTCCAAATTTTCCCAGCGTGCACCCTCAAGCGCTGATATCACAAGCTTAACGAGCATATATGTATGGGCCTTGGGGGATGTGATGACGAATGATTGAGACCTCGAGCCCAAAAAGCCCAAACCACCCAAAAAACCCAAAACCCTAAACCCTAAACCCTAAACCGCTAACAGCCTCAAGCACGCGCCATCCAGATGAAAACCCGAATGTCCCATACAAACTTCCGTATACAATACCTAGGACCTTCAAGCGTGAACCCTAAACCTTAAACTCGGTGCAAAAAGGAGCTCAAAAAAACCGAAACCATCAAAAACAACCCTAAACCCAACCCCACAACCCTTGATCCTTCATGCTTGAACTCTTAAACCTCGGCGAGACTTTTAGCCTTGGGCTCTTCAGCCACCTAAACCCTGCACCCCAAACCTTGATCTTTAAAGCCCAAGCAAATCCGTAGTGCTTAAACTTTATACCGTATATACCTTGAAACATTAACCCCGTCGTGCCCCCAGGCGCTCAGAGATGGACGCAGGACAGGCCTTCCGAGGTTCTTGTTCCTGAGTCCGGTTTCGGAGGGCGAGGGCGAGTGAGCGGGGGGGGGGGGGGGGNGGGGGGGGGGGGGGTGCGCCAAAGTTGTTGTTTTGCCTTGTGTTCCGGAGTGAGGGACAGTTTTGCGGGGTTTTGAAGCGGCTTCTGTCTGCTTTTCTGGAGCGTTTGTGGGCCTTCAAGTGGGCTCACAAAGAGGTTGTGTGCGCTGAAGCCCAGCATCGTTTCACAACCAATGCAGTGTGATGCAACTGTAATCTAAACGCCATGACCCCCATCAGCTCCTCTACTAATGCCTTCTACGGAGCCTGTCGCCCGAAACACCTTGTAAAACTTCAGACATCCAAAGAACCCCTGTAGCAACCGAAACCCCCGTTAGGACAAGACTCTGAACCCTTTCAAGCACAACCTGACCCTGATAGCACCAACCCTTAAAGGAACCCGTTAAGGAACCTTTACAGGAACCTAAACCCTTAGCCCTCAACTCTTGTAAAGGGTTGTGCAGGCGGAAAAGGAGCTGCTATAAAGCCCACAGCTCTACAGAATCCTTGAATGAACCCTGAACGAGGAGAACGTGACGGGTGACCTCCCATCCCCGCGCGGCGGCCACACGGCCACCCTTGCCCGGGCCTCGACAATTGATTCGATCAGACCGCCGATGACACCATCAAGTTCACCGGCAGCATCCGATCGGGTTCACATCCAACCCTAAGCCCTAAACATGTAAACCCTAAACCCTAACCAAACCTCGGACCTCGAACGCCAGACGCTCCTCGACGCAGCATGCCCACCGCAGCTCCTCCGATAGTCACTCTCCCACCAACCATGTGAAGAATTCAGTGGTGGAGACGGCACAGATGGTAGTAAGAACGCAAGTTCTTCGTCTGCTCCTATCGATGCTTTGGTAAGAAACTCAAGACTCAAGGGTTTAGGGCTTAGGGTTTAGGGTTTAGGGTTTAGGGCTTAGGGTTTAAGGTCTGGGGTCGAGGGCTCTGTGGTTCTGGGTTTTAGGGTCCAGGGTTTGGGGTTCTAGGGTATGAGGGTTGAAGGGTTTTAGGGTTTTGGGGTTTATTTAGGGTTCCAGGTTTTAGGGTTGTAAGGTTTTTGGGGTTCAATTTTTTTTTTTGTTTTTTGTCGGTTTTTGCGTTCTGGGGTATTTGAGTTCTTGGGTGTTAGGGTTCTTCCGTTTTTGGGTTGTAGGGTTCAGGGTTCTAGGGCTTTGGGTTTCGACGGTGGGGTTCTCGGGTTCAGGGTGAAGGGTGTTTCAGGGTTTTAGGGCTTAAGGTTCTCGGGTTCAGATTTTTCAGAGTTGGTTAGGGTATATGCTCCAAAACCCCTCAAAAATTGTCTGGGTGTTCCGTAGGAATCATGCTTCGGTTAATCCTCGTCCTTCTAAGCCTGAAGCCTCAATCCCTGAATCCCAAATCCTACACCTTAATCCCCAAACTCTCACCTTGATTCCTAAACCCAAAACCCTAAACCCTACACGCTAACCTTGATTCCTAAACCCAAAGCCCTAAACCCTAAACCCAAACCCTAACCTTGATTCCTAAACCCAATCTTTAAACTCCCGAAGCATATCTCCCACCTCGAAATGCCAATCCCCGAGCCGAGCCGGTCCTGCATCAAAGCCTTACTTGTAGGGTTTAGGGTTAAGGGGGTGGAGGTTTTAGGGTTTAGGGGTTTAGGGGTTTAAGGTTTAGGAGTTGAAGGGTTGAAGGGTTTAGGGTTTAGGGAGGTTTTAGGGCCCTTGAATCCACATGTCAAGACAAAGATTTCGCTACGTCGAATTTTTTGTCAGCACCGGTGTGATTAGCTCATCCCGCAGTGTAGTTTCGGGGGTCAGGACATATTGGGTTACGACTCTAGAACTTTTTTTGGTATGGGCCGTCTGCGAAACCCTGTGCCCCAAAGCACAGAAGCGCAAAGGTCGGCAGCGACATCTTCCTGCTAGGAGGGGCCAACAGCGAGGCTTGTTTACAGTTCTTCTGGTGTGGCCACTGGTGTTGCGAAGTTTGATCTTGTTACTACTCTCTAGTTCGATACCGAAACTCCCACCTGCTGCTGTTGGTACTGCTGCTGTTGATGTTGCTGCTGCTTTTATACTACGACGACGACTACTACAAATACTTCGACTACTACCGCTACGACGACGACTGCGACTCCGACTGCGACTGCGCCTACGACGAGGACGTCCAGCAGCACCCCCCACGACTACTACAACGACTAGCTGCTAGCCCACTCGCACTACACCTCACGCTGCTGTTGTTTCCTGAGCCCCGAAACAAACCCAACGCACCCTCAGTCTCTCGTTCCCCGAAGCCTAAGCTTCAACTGCGTAGGGTATGTTCGTCGTGGCCCTCAAGCATAGACTTACATGGGGGCTCAAGGGTTTGGGGGCATCTTTACAGGCTGCTTCTCCTTCTGCTTGACATGGTTTTTTTTGTCATCGTTACGCCGGAGTTGGTTGGTGGTGAGTGGGGACCATGGTGGTGGTGCTGCGGCTGACTCTTCTAGTGCTGCTGCCACCAAGGATGATGATTGATGTTGACGATGATGATGGTTTAGGATGATGCTGAGGAGGAGGGGATGATGAGGAGGACGAGGAGGTGGGCGGCGCTACAGAGCACGATGATGGAGACAATGATGTTGTTGATGATGATAGTTAGGGCGACGATGGGCGAAGATGGTACCACTGATAATGATAACAATCAGGATCATCATCAGGATTTTGGCGACAAGCCCATGATGAGGACGATTGTGCTGATGACGAAGGTGGTGACACTGATGAAACGACGATGATGCAAAGGAGCGGGGATGGTCGTGGTGGCGATGTTGTTGTGGACGGTGTTGTTGTTGCTGTTCTTCTCTTCTGCTGCTGTTGCTGCTGCTGATGGTGGTGATGATGATGATCAGGCGCAGGATATTGCTGGCATTGTTGTCGATGGGTAGTGGGCAGACCTTTCAGTTGGCATCAACGAGTTTTCTGAGTTTTATACTTTTCGGGCCTCACGGTGGGCAAGGGCGGTTTAATCACGTAAGCATAAGCTTCAAAGCAGAATCTCCCCTACGTCGTCTCTTCCCAGGGTTGCTGCGTGTCTGTGTTCGTTGGTGGGTCCCCTACGATACAAGCCTGGATATTTAGTTCTCCTCCTCCTAACTGTTTGACTGTTCCTACGCATAATTGTAGTACAACACATCCACCGGAAGACTTCTACTTGTTCAGGCCCCTGTATTCAAGTGCCCTAGGCTCCCTGCCTGATCTCCTTCAAGCCATAAACCCTGAACCCATACAACGCCCTAAACCCTAAACCCTAAAGGCCCTAAACCCTAAACCCCCTAAATCCCCTAAACCCTTTCCTAAGCAAAACCCTAAATCCCTAAACCAGGCCGTGCGAGTTTCAGACCATCGAAAGACGAGATCCCTGAGTTTGGAAGACGTTTCTCGGAGGTTCATGAGGGAGTTTCCGAAAATAGGGGACCCCAATGTAGTACCCTATATAGTAGGATCCTTATTATAAGGACCCCAAATAAGATACCCCTAATTTTCGGAACCCCCCCACGAAGAAAGTGAGAGAAGGCGAGCACCGCTCGCTATTGTTTAGGCGCGCACGGGTGCGACTGGACAGCGAAGGAGAAAGCGCTACCCACGCCAAGCGCCATGCCAACGAGGCCACGACCGAAGGAGATGCCTCGTGGGCATAAAGGAGAGAATGCTGAAGAAAGGCGACCTCATCCCGAAGCCGACATAGTGGGATCCGTGTTGTCACGTGACAAGGATCCTTTTTTCAAGGCTCTGTACTAGGTTCCCAATTAGATAGTCCCTATTTGCAATGATGAGAGTCAACCGGCCGCACAAGCTGCCCTAAACCCCCTAAACCCGAAGCCCTAAACCCTGAACCCTATCTAAACCCTGAAAGCCCTAAACCCTAAACCCTACAAGCCCTAAACCCTAAAGGCCCTAAACCCTAAACCCTAAGCAAAACCGTAAACCCCTTAAACGCCCTAAACCCTAAAAGCCCCAAGCCCTAGAAGCCCTAAACCCTAAACCCTGAACCTAAATGCCCTAAAAGCCCTAAACCCTAAACCCTGAACCTAAATGCCCTAAAAGCCCTAAACCCTAAACCCTGAACCCTACATGCCCAGACAGCTCTAAACCCTAAACCTGTTGGAAGCCCTAAACCCTGAGCCCTTACAAGCCTTAAAGCCTAAACCCATACAACGCCCTTAACCCTAAACCCTAAAGGCCCTAAACCCTAAACCCCCTAAATCCCCGAAACCGTTTCCTAAGCAAAACTCTAAACCCCTTAAACGCCCTAAACCATGCAAGCGCCTCTCTCAGGCGACCTTCGCGGACGCCTACCGTCTCGACCTCCTCAGGCGCCGCTGGACGAAACTGGAAGAAGGCCTGTTTTCGGAGGGTTTAGGGTTTTTTAAGGGGTGAGGGATTCTTTAGGGTTTAGGGGTTTAGGGCTTTTTGAGGGGTTCAGGGTTTAGGGCTTAGGGCTTTTAAGAGGTTTAGGGCTTTTAGGGCGGGGCGCGGTTGCGCTGCGGAGTTGGGCTTCGGCTGAAAGGCTCTGGAGTTCCTCAAGCATATAAAGGATTTAGGGTAACTGTTTTCGTGAGGTTTAGCGGTTTAGGGTGCCCCCAGAGTAACCAAGGTACCTCAAAAAGGCAATTGTACAATTTTTTCGGGCCATATCGCTATCTTAAAGGTACATGCATTGGTAACTCTAGCACTGTTTGAGGTATTCAAGGTTATCTCGAGAATTTAGCTGCTGTGGAGGGTTAGAAATTCGGGTTTCGGGCTCAGGGTTCTAGGGTGGATCCCTAAACCCCTAAACCCCTAAACCCTAAACCCTAAACCCTAAGCTTAGGTCTTTGTTTTGGGTTGGGCTTCGGGTTGAACCTCATTCCCAAGTCCCATGCCCAGAGTCGGGGAACTAAGCAAGAGTCCCCATTCGCAAGAGGCTTGGTTTAGAGTGTGGGATTTTTGTTTGGGGTTTAGGGGTTTAGGGTTTAGGGGTTTAGGGGTTTAGGGGTTTAGGGTTTAGGGTTTGTTTTTTCAGATTTGGGGTAGATTTTCTGAATCAAGCATTAGGGCTCTTGTAGCACCGTGTCAGGCGCCCGGCTCAGCATGACTGCGCGTACCAGCCACGCCGCAACTGCAGATGGAGGCCAGTTCTGGGTGCCTGGGTTTTTGGGCTTCAGGGGTTTAGGGTTTAGGGTTCAGGGGTTTAGGGTTTAGGGTTTAGGGTTTAGGGTTTAGGGTTCAGGGGTTTAGGGTTTAGATTCAGGGTTCAGGGGTTTAAGCAGCGGGTTCAGGCGCTCAGGGTGCAGGGTTCATGGTTATGTCGGGCTGGAAGTCTGCAGGATTTCCGATGGCTGTTCCGCCTCATCCTTCAGTACCCTGGACCCCCTAAATCCACCCAAACCCTAAACCGCCTGAGCCCACCTAGCAGGACGGATCTACGTCTTTGGCGGGTATGATGCTGAGGGGAAGTTCTTGAATGCATCCTGGCCTACGTGCAGGGTTTAGGGTGCTTGGGCTTTTAAAACTCGGCATAAGGGTACTAGGCGGGGTTCCGAGAGCGATTCTACAAGAGGTTTTTTTTTTTCTTGGTTTCGGGGGCTTTAGGGGGGCTTAGGGTTTCAAAGATGTTTAGAGGTTCAGGGATTTAAGGCTTTCGGGCATTTTCGAGCGCAGGGCGCGCAGTTTAACGTCTGCGCTGTCGGGCTTAAGGCACTGAGGGTTGATGGTTGCTTCCTTTTTGTTTTGGGTTGGTTCGGAGGTCTTGATGTTTCAATCCCGATGCTGGTCACGAGTGGGCTCGTGCTCACTGCACTGTGACTAATTACTTTTTGAAGGCCGTTTCCCTACACCTTACAGTAAGTCTGAAGGCCTGTTTGAACATCTGTGTTGACGGTGATGGCTTCCCTATCGCAAGCATCCCACGATCATGGTGTGAAACGCTACCACGGCCCTCCGGACAGTCCCAGCCGAACCCCCAGTCCCAGTCAGACACAGGTCGTTTGGAACGAAGATCTGGCAGAATCTGGCAGCCAACATGTGGGGCCCAAAACGATCATAACAGGGCTCTGGGTTTTTTTGCTACCTGGGGACAGATTTTGACAAACCCCAGATGCAGTACTATTCCTATCTACTTCCACTGTTACCACTATATACTACCCCAATTAGTTTACTCTTACTCTTTGCAGCCCAGGACATGTGGGTGCTGCGCGCGCCAGGATCCCAGACAGCTTTTGTTCAGTTCCCAGCAAAGCTGCGACCAGCGGCTGGACAGATATTGAACTCCAAGCCATGAGTGAACCCCAAGCTCAAATAAACTCTAAACCCTACTTAACCTCCAAGCCCCAAAAGTAAACGATTACAAACTCCTGAAGATAGAGGGGCTTTGGATTGCTGTTAAGAGCGAGTAAGGGTTGTCGGGAAGCAGAAACGGGGCTCAGGAGTAAGAAATAATGGGTTGAGGGTTTAAGGGCCTTTATATGCGCTTTAGTAAATTAGGATTGAGGGTTTTAGGCGGATATACCAGGGAATTCGAGGCTTGTCTGCAGGGTACATCGGACCCGGGGGCGAAGGCAGGGACCTCGGTTTCAAGAACAGACCCTAAACCCTAAACCCTAAACCCTAAACCCTGGACCCTAAGCCTTAAAAACCCTAAGCCCAGAAGAAGTCCTGAAGGACAGCTTTAACGTGCCTTCGGCTTTCTGGATCCCAGTTCCCCTCGCCTTTCCGAGGCCGCTGTCTCCGCCCTACAGCCCGGACCGCGCTTCTTCACTTGTCTGGGCTTTGTGGGTTAGTTAGTTAGTTAGTTAGTTATATATACATATGTATATATATTGAAAGTCTGGTAGCTGGTAGGATAGCCGACTTTGCTCAAAGGATGGTAACAGCTGGATGACAGAATGCACGGGCACGTCTATGGCTCGGCTAACAGAGCAATCAGTGTTCCGTCTTTT
>BGNK01001731.1:108449-128246 GCA_003297005.1 Symbiodinium sp. clade A Y106 | reverse complement strand
CGCAAATCTGGTTGCACCTCGTGTTTTGCCGGGTGGAAGGCGCCTTTGTGGCAGGCAAAGGTTGTACGCAAATCCGTTGTACCTCGTGTTTTGCCGAGAGGAAGGCACCTTTGTGGCTCTGGTTGCACCTCTGTGTTACCACACGCATGAGAATGCAGAGGGGTGTCCTGCTTTGTGAACCCTGCGTTTGTTCTTAATGCTGGCAGTTAGGATCGAGGTGAGAGGGTCTGGCTCTCGGCTGCAGTTCTTTTGGCGTATGAGGCTCAGGTACGGTATCTGTGTTTGTGTGCTTGGCCGCCGTGCTNCGGCTGCAGTTCTTTTGGCGTATGAGGCTCAGGTACGGTATCTGTGTTTGTGTGCTTGGCCGCCGTGCTGTCGCAGTATCGTCGGTGTTGTTGTCTTTCTTGATTTGTCGGGGTCGGGCGGGGCCCGAGACGCCAGCGTTTTGCAGGGCAGCAGGTCACAGGGCACCAGGCGAAGCTTCATGCGTGCTTGTGTCGATGCTCGGCTTTTGCACTAGGTGCCAATGCTTCTCTTTGATCTGTTATGAAGGGCCAGCGTTTCGCGCTTCACTGTGTTGGCTTGCAGCACTTCGGGAGGGGGAGGGGCTTTCGGAGCAGAGGGCTCTTTGGCTGCTGTAGGTTCAATCAAATCTGGATGCTCTTCCTGTTATGCCGACGCTTCAGAACGGGGTGTCAGTCCTAGGCTCGAGGTGGGGGGGGGTCAGCCTGTTTTGCGCTCGCTTTGCGCTCGCTTNGTAGGTTCAATCAAATCTGGATGCTCTTCCTGTTATGCCGACGCTTCAGAACGGGGTGTCAGTCCTAGGCTCGAGGTGGGGGGGGGTCAGCCTGTTTTGCGCTCGCTTTGCGCTCGCTTAGCGCTCGCTCTCCAGGTTGCGGTTGTTTTTGTTTGAGGCTCGACTTTCAGGTGTCCGTGAGGGGGAAGTCAAGGGAGTCAACCCTGCGTTCTTAGTGTTTGCCTTTAGCACGCGGACCTTGAAGAGCAGTAGGGTTCCGGCAAGACGAGTGCAGGCCGGGGGCTTCTGCGTGGGCATGCCTTTGGCTTGTAGCACTCCTGCNCCTGCGTTCTTAGTGTTTGCCTTTAGCACGCGGACCTTGAAGAGCAGTAGGGTTCCGGCAAGACGAGTGCAGGCCGGGGGCTTCTGCGTGGGCATGCCTTTGGCTTGTAGCACTCCTGCATGCCCGGGGCTCTTAGTCGTCGTGCGGTTTCGTGCGATCCACCGTTGTTGCTTTTGGGGGTGCTGCTTTCCACTTAGCAAGGATCCCCTCGTCGTTAAGCTTCAGTGTTGGCTTGCAGCACTTCGGGGAGCGGGAGGGGCTCTTGGCTGCTTCAGGTTCAGGCAAATCTGGTTGCTCTTTGTGTTTTGCCGATGCTTCAGAACGGGGTGTCAGTCCTCGGCTCNCTGTGTCCGTGAGGGGGAGTCAAGGGACCTGGGTTCTTAGTGCTTTTTTGCCTTTAGCACGCGGACCTTGGCGAGCGGGTTCCGGCAAGACGAGTGCAGGGGGCTTCTGCGTGAGCATGCCTTTGGTTTGTAGCACTCCTGCATGTCCGGGGGCTCTTGGTCGTCGTGCGTTTTCGTGCGGTCCACCGTTGTTGCTCGTTGGGGTGCTGCTTTCCACTTAGCCCCTCGTCGTTAAGGTGTCTGCACTGTGTTGGCTTGCAGCACTTCAGGGAGTGGGAGGGGCTTTCGGAGCAGAGGGCTCTTGGCTGCTTCAGGTTCACGCGCATGAGGCTCAGGTTACTATATCTGTGTTTGTGTGCTTGGCCACCCTGCTGTCGCAGTATCGTCGGTGTTGTTGTCTTTCGTGATTTGTTGGGGTCGCGAAGGGCCTGCACTTCCAGGGGCATAACCGTCGAGGGCTGTGCGGGCTGTTGTTCAGAGTTTGCTTGTGCTCAGTTTGCGGCGATCTGACCAAACACATTTTTTCTTCTGTGTTCATGCTCACTCAATGCGAAGCGACAGCTCCGGCCAGCCCTATCGAGGCATTGACGACCGCAGCGGGCAACAAGGCGGGTGTCCATGCAATTTTAGATTGAGGTCTTCGGCGAGGCTAGGCGGACGTTGGGAGCAGTCACGTCCTTTAGCAAGGGGTTTTCCAGCTTCTTGGAGGTGGCACTGCTGAGTGGCAATGAGGCTGCGTTTGTTTTTGGTGTTTGTGTGCAGGCAGGATCTACTCTTCTGAAGGACTTTAGCGACGAGCTTCCCGATCTTGACGAACGCTTCTTGAATGGACGCATAAACAACAAAGAGAATCGTCCGTTCTTGGAGCGGGAGACAATCGTGAAGAGGGTTCTGGCAGAGCTGACCAGAACCCAAAGCCGGAAGGTGGATAAGCCCAGGCTCGTGGCTCTTTGGAGCCCTAGGGGCACCGGCAAGACTTCGCTCGTTCGACACCTGGCGCAGTTGGATCAGTATGCCGAGAGCCGCAGATGTGGTCGGCTGCTGGTGATAGATGCGTCAATGTTACCACAGCATGCACAAAATGATGTGGATACACTGGTTTCCGCCATCATCATTTGGCATCTTTTGCAAATCTTCGACGGCTACGCTGTGGAAGTTGGCCAAGGGAACAGCGTTGCCTTCAAGCGCTTGGACATAGGTCCTGTGTTNTACACTGGTTTCCGCCATCATCATTTGGCATCTTTTGCAAATCTTCGACGGCTACGCTGTGGAAGTTGGCCAAGGGAACAGCGTTGCCTTCAAGCGCTTGGACATAGGTCCTGTGTTGAGGCTTCTCGAACAGACCCCATCGACTCCACCCCCGGACGGCAGTGTTGGGTGGTGGATTGCGTCCTTCTGTAACAGCAAGGGCGACGTCCTGGACCAGTGGCTCGTTCTCACGGAAAAGGCCTTCGCGGCGAAGAACAGCTGCCCTCGTCTTGTCTTCTTGGATCAAGCAGAACTCCTTGCAAGACTTGAGACAGGAAAGAGGGAACAAAAGAGCGGGGGAGCAAGAAAGTCATTGCTTACGGAGATTTTCTCAAAGCTTCCCACACAAATGGCATGCTTCTGCACGGGCACGCTGGATTTGATGCGTGATGCTCCTGCAGAAAAGTACACACTCCTTTATGTCCATAGCGTGCCAGCACTGGCACCATTGTCTCGAGACGCTGCTGCCGCGACCATGCAACAGTGGAACAAAACGATTTATGACGACCCTACGTTCAACCAGATAATGCTCTTCTCTTGCGGAGTTCCTCGACTTCTGCAGTGGGCGTTCCAGGCAGACGGGGAGTTGACAAAGGCAAGCACTGAAATAGCATTGAATGAGATGTCGANTTCGCGGAGTCGTACAAGTCTGCAGCACCCTTGTTTAGTGACGACATTGAGACCGCTTTGGCAATCGTTCTCTGTTCAGCCGTTCGATGGACCGCAACTGGAAGCCGCCAGTTTGATAGAGTGCCTGGAACAAACACTCCTTGGTCCGACATCTTCCATGCAGGAGCAGCATTTCCCGCTGAGAAGTCGGTACTGGTCCCACGCATCTGGTGGTGTCGGGATGCCGCTGTCTCCGCCAAGCTGGAAAGTCACCTTGAAGGCTGGAACATCGATCTGAAGAGTCTGTTGCCAGATCCCTTGAAGATGGTTAAGAGTTCGGTCNCTCCGCCAAGCTGGAAAGTCACCTTGAAGGCTGGAACATCGATCTGAAGAGTCTGTTGCCAGATCCCTTGAAGATGGTTAAGAGTTCGGTCCGAGGTCCCCTTGCCAGAGGAGTGCCGTGGGAACAGATGGTTGCAAACTCCCTAGTGGCCAGATTTCGCCTTTATTGCCTGCAAGGTAACTCTGAAGCCGACAGCACGTGGGTTCCTTTCNGGAACAGATGGTTGCAAACTCCCTAGTGGCCAGATTTCGCCTTTATTGCCTGCAAGGTAACTCTGAAGCCGACAGCACGTGGGTTCCTTTCCTGGAGATCTATCCCACAAAGAACGAGCATCTACAGAAAGTGCTGGAACCCTTCCACGTTTGCTGGAGCCAGGGGGTAGAGCTCTCACAGACTGAAGCGACTGTCTCGGATGTTGTTGGAAAGGCCATAAGGTCCAATCTTCGGCATAAGAATGCTCACCACGACCTGTTAATTCCCGTGAAGCGAGTGAGTGGTGGCAAGCTCGAGTACATCGCAGCCCAATGCCGGTTTGGCGAAATGAAAGCTGCATCCGGGCTGAAGAACCAGGACAAGCCCAGAAAGCCGAGGAGGAATGAGAACCTTCAGCAGATGACCAACGTACTGCTCCAAATATGTCCAGACGCTGAAGGCGCTCAGCGGTTTCAGAAAGGTACTTCGTGGGCGAAACGCCAAGAAGATGGCAAATACAGTCTCATGAGTTGCAGAAGCATCATCGCGCAGCTGGACGTGCTGCTTGCGCTGTGACAAAAAATGCTAAAGTTTGAGGCGTTTGCATATGGCACTTGTTGTGAAATCCCTGGGAGTCCAAAGACTAGGCATAGCAGCGTCTTCACCATAAAAACATCATTTCCGTGCAGCCTTGCTCAAACTCGCTGCGTAAGGATCACCAAAANCTTGTTGTGAAATCCCTGGGAGTCCAAAGACTAGGCATAGCAGCGTCTTCACCATAAAAACATCATTTCCGTGCAGCCTTGCTCAAACTCGCTGCGTAAGGATCACCAAAAAGTGCGTACAAGTGCAAATCCGTATTGTTATTGATATGCACTATCGTAGCGTGAAGAGATCTATTCAGAGCTCCCAGCTGACTTTTTGTACCGTGTGGAAGGTGTAGTCATGTCGAAGTTGCATTCAAAGTACACCGATGCAGCAAAGTTTGACCACAGCGTGAGGGGTCGATTTGACGGCTGTGCTGCGAGNCCAGCTGACTTTTTGTACCGTGTGGAAGGTGTAGTCATGTCGAAGTTGCATTCAAAGTACACCGATGCAGCAAAGTTTGACCACAGCGTGAGGGGTCGATTTGACGGCTGTGCTGCGAGCATCTCTTTCAGGCAGGGTGTTGGGAAACGGCCAGACCCTTGGCGGGCTAGATCCTCGCAAGATGGAGTTGACCCGAGCCGAGTTGGCCGATGGATTTGATTTCCACTGCTTTCGAACAGCACGAATCATGGTTTCATGTTTCATATCTTGATATTCAGCGCACTCAGGCTCTCGACACATGGAGTTTTGGCGTACAGTTTGCTGCTAGCAGGATTTAGCTTGCAACAGTTGACTGGACTGTCAGCAATTATCGTTGGAATATCACNCTTGATATTCAGCGCACTCAGGCTCTCGACACATGGAGTTTTGGCGTACAGTTTGCTGCTAGCAGGATTTAGCTTGCAACAGTTGACTGGACTGTCAGCAATTATCGTTGGAATATCACTCTTTCCGTTCGAGTCTGCAGCACTCATCAGTGCGTTGCAATTCCGGTTCGCGTCTGCAAGCATCGGTGAAGTTTCGGCTAGTCTTTTTTTGGAATCTTTCTGGAATGTTTCTAGTCTCTGCGGAGTCTTATAGAGACTTTGTGAAAAAATCGCGATCTTTTGAAGTCTTTGTATCCCTCGAGTCCAGCACTCATCGCACGATTTGACGGTTGTGGCGCTTTCCGAGTCGAACCTTATAAGGACGACCCACCCAGAGCTGCAGNAAAAAATCGCGATCTTTTGAAGTCTTTGTATCCCTCGAGTCCAGCACTCATCGCACGATTTGACGGTTGTGGCGCTTTCCGAGTCGAACCTTATAAGGACGACCCACCCAGAGCTGCAGTGGAAGTCTAACCTTCAAACCTCTACCCCGCCAGACCGCCCTACGGCCCAAAAGACTTTGCGCGCATTTTACGGGCACTTTTGGGCCTTCTAAAAGCCAGCCCTGAGCCCTCAGGGCCGCGTTTTGGAGCGAGTTCCCGCCAAATCGGGAAGGAAGGACTTACCCCACCAACGAAACAGCCAGAGTCCACGCCACAACAGAGCGCAGTTTTGAAACACAGATACAAGAGAGAGNGGCCGCGTTTTGGAGCGAGTTCCCGCCAAATCGGGAAGGAAGGACTTACCCCACCAACGAAACAGCCAGAGTCCACGCCACAACAGAGCGCAGTTTTGAAACACAGATACAAGAGAGAGGTTACCACGTCTGGCCATCAGTCCTCCAAAGCCCCCATATCTTTGAAAAAACAGGCATCAGCTCAATGAATCTTTGAGTACAGCACGTTGTTTCAGCTGTAGGAGTTTGGATGTTCGGATGTGACCGGGCATGTGGCATGTGTTAAGAGTCGCCGCGCAAAACTTGTGTGAGTTTTTGGGTTTCTTGTTCCTTGCAAGGTTTAGGGTTCTGTGTTACAGCATCGGAACATGTTTAACCCGACATCCCCAAACACTGCACCCAAAACCCCTGACTCCAAACTCTAAACTCTAAACCAAAGCCGAGGCATGGACCTCCGTCCCAGCAGTTCACTAGTAGCTGACTATCGGTGCTTAGGGAGCGAATCGGTGGTGCAAACAAGCTTTCCAGAGACCGCACGAGGTTTTTGGGACGTAGGGCTTGTGTTTCTGGATGTATGTCCCAAGGTGCGTCTGCAGCCATTTCGGCTTTGCATTGAAACCTGGCAAACCTCAAACCGCGCATGCTGAACACAACGTCCGTTATGGAAGCAGCCCTAAACCCTAGAACTGGTTTTGTCTTGTTGAAGATACCACCAAAGCGTTGTTTCAAGGTCTTTGATGTCATAGCACAATATTCTCGGAAGATTGCCCTCCTCATTCCGGCATGCTTTGTTTCTTCTAGCTTCGTAGGTTTTTCTTACAAAGTTTGCCCAAGGCTCTACGGTTTGAGGTTTACGGTTTCAGGTTTAAGGCTCAAGCTTGAGGGTAAGAAGAGCCATGGATCTCGCGCAAGAGTTTCGACATGAGCTGGAGCACTTGCGCATGTCCTTGGCGCAGATCAGCGAACAGCTGCTGCGTGGTTGAATGTGAGACTGACTCTTTCTTACTGCTGCTGCTTTGAGGACCAGTATCTCTAGCAGACTCTAGCATTCTAATTAGCAGCTAGTCGTACCAGCAGCGTGACTACAGCTCCAAGAATTTCCGTGTTACTCATCGCCCTTATGGAATCTTTACGAAGTTCTCATAACACGCCCAGCCTATAGAAGCCTAATAGAAACGTCTAGACCTTCCCAGGTTGGACTTTCGAGACTTCGGGCAGAGCCTGTCCCGACTGGAGCGTTCTGTCGAGTCCCTGCGACTTGGTGCCCATCCTTCGATGCCGTCGATGCCTTTGAACCCCGTGAAGGACATCCTGAACCATATGCAAAGCCTGCACCCTTATACCCCTAAGCCTTAAATCTCAAGCACCAAACCCTCATCCTGTTGAAGGAGCTACGTGCTTGGGTGAGGCTTTACAGTTTTACACATACTAAACTCGAAGGCCCTTTGGCCACAAGTTCCCAAAAGCCTGCAGCCCTTAAAGCTTCGTGCTCGAAACCCCGTAACTACGTTGAAGTGGGTTTAGGGACTTAGCGGTTTGGGGTTTCAGGGGTTTTGAAATTGGTGGCTGGGTTGAGGGGTGTTGGGTATTCGGGCCTGGAGTATTAGGGTTTAGAGTTTAGGCGCGTTTAGGGTTTAAGATTCGTGCTAAGCGTTTTCAGATGCCGTTCTTGCTGTCGTGCCATTGTATTTCAAAATCGGTTCCAAGCCTCACTTCTCATCAAGTTCGGGGCCATTTGGCATAGCCTGGGTTCGTGCTAAGGGTTCCAACTTAAGTTACCACCACAATAGGGGAGCTAGTGTGAGTTAGACGGTTTCCTTATCACGGCACCTTAGACTAAATTCCTTAACAAGAATCCACTGGCCTCAAAAGGTGGGATGAAGGAAGGTAGGATTAAGATCGCTTATATAAAAACTTTTGTTTTGGGATTACCCCAGCTGCCTTCATCCCACCATATCAACCCTTTGAGCATTTCCAATCCCCGAGCTTAAGATCCTTAACCTTCCGCCCCGTCCTGGGGTTTAGTGTCTGGGGTTAAACCCTAAAACCGGGACCCCTAAACCTAAACCCTAAACCCTCAACCCAAAGGATAGTTTGGAAGAGCTCTCTAGGACAACGAACCAAGCTGCACATACACCGCTCCTTAAGGCATTCCACTACAGGTTCGTGCACAGAGGGTTTGGGGTTTTGGGTGTAGGGTTTAGGGTTTAGGTAGCTGGTGTCAGAGCTTCATACTACCCCAGAATCACTAATCAAGAGGTCTGGAATAATGGACTGCCCTGCGAAACCCTGTAGGGTAGGCGACGCAGCATGCAGTTTCAATATTGGATCGACATGAACAAGGAAATCACTACAAAGAACCTTGGAAAGGCAGGTTTGTATACGGTTCAGGTAGACCCTAATCCACTAAAGACCTCAAGCTAACAACATAGTCCTCATGAAGCCTTCGTAGCACCCGGCGCAAACCGCAATTTTTCCAGACGTCAGCAGAAAGAAACCCCGCAGGATCGAATCTCGCAGAGCTCGGGCATCGCTCCTTTGAAGGAGGCATAGCTTACGGCTTAGTGTTTTGAAGTATCATTTGGGGAAATTGGGTCCAGAATTTTGGGGTGACTGAATGTGTGGAACACTAGGTTTTAGGGCTTGGGGTTTAGAGTCTTCGGCTTTGAGCCTGAGGTCTGCGGCCGCAGGTTCCAAAGGGTGGCAGGGTTCTGTTAAGCTGTGTGGACTGGTTGATAGTGGCTGTGTCAGTCAAGGCTCCTCAAAGGCGGATTTAGAAGAGCCGTGCTTCACACTAGGTTTCTCTGCAAAGAAGGAACGCATGCAGCATGAGCGATTAAGCTTGTGCAAAAGGCGCGGGCCAAGCTAGGGGAGCAGTCCCCGTCGCAGCTCAGCGAGCGGACGGACAGCACTCCGTCCATGTACAAGATGATGGACCTGCTGGAGGACGGTCCAGGGTTCAGGTGTAATGTAGGAACCTGATTAAAAAACCTTGGGCCTTTATTAGGCTTCCTTATATGAATCCTACTATTTTGGGGTTATAGGCCCAGGGTTTCTTAATCAGGTTCCTACATTAAGAGCATTTGAGGCTGCGGGTTGAGGGCTTTGTTGGACCTAGGGGTAAGGATTGCGGGTGAAGATTGTCCAAACTGCTCTAGTCTTTAGACCCTCCCTCGTCCTGAAAGCGTGGGTGAAGACCCTCCAATTTTCCCCTAATTGTTTAATTTACGATATGAAGGACCTTAAACACTAAATGCAGAACCTCAAGCGGATCGTTTTGTATTTGAAGGTCGTTTTGGGCGGCGGATCCTAAATTGCAACCTCAAGCTCGTCCCGAAAACCCTTTAACTTTCATACAACTGCGGGTTTAGGGTTTTTTAGGGTTCCCGATAAAGTCCTTGTATAAACAGAACCCTAGAAAAAGTCTAAGAAGCAACTCCGAAAAAGGAGCACACGGCACGGAAGTTGCGGGGGAAGCTGCGTCGAGGCATCCCTCACGGTTGTAAGAAAAGGAGGGATTTGGTTCAAGGTTCGCGGGTTGAGGGCTTGGGTGTTTAGGGTTTAGGGTTGAGGGATATTGCCTGCCATCCTACGCCCTTTACCCCAAAGCCCTAAAAACCTTGAACCCCAAAACCATAAAGCCCTAAACCCCAAAGTCCACAAGCCTTAGACCCCCAAAAACCCTAAAGCCCTCAACCCTCAGTTGTAAACCCACAAAACCCCCAAAGCCAGAAACTCCGCACGCGAAGGCTCCCCTGCAAGCAGCCTAAGCCTTTGGATTCATGAGCTTTGTTACTTGGAGGATCATGAGACTTAGTAAGTAAGGTTATACTACGTTAATTGGGGTTATAAGCAATTATAAGTATGGTAACCTTCCTTATAACCCCAGTTACTAAATCCCATGATCCTCTAATAGTCTAAGTACTCAGGGGTATTGAGCTCTGCAGGTGCGATCAACCCAAGCCCTCAGCAAGAAAGGCACCCAAACCTAGGATCTTGGAAGAGAGAGGTTCATCGGGTTCCTAAACCCCAGACCCTGAAAGCCCAACAAAGCAAACCCGAAACGGCTACCCCCAGCTTCAGCTTTCAAGCTCTAAACTCGAAACCTGAAGCCCGACACTCCACACCCCTGAACCCCGAACCCTAAACCCTAAGCCCTCAACCGTGAAACCTTAAACTTTGAACCCTGACACGCGAAACACAAGGCTTTGAAGGCAATATCGATCCGAAGAGAAAGGACTATCCTCATGAGCCCCAAAGGGTTTAGGGTTTATAGGGTTTAGGGGTTTAGGGTAACTTGAAAACTACTCCAGCACAAAAAGAGTTAAAAGTTGAAAAAGCCGGAACTCAGGCCTTGTAATTTAGGGCCTTGTTGGAAACAGACAGAACAGAGTCGTAAGCCTTGAGCCTGCAACCAGGCAAGTCACAAGTTTGAAACCCTCAACCCTTACTGCCCCAACTCCAAACCCCAAGCCTTGAACCCCACAAGCAGTAAACCCCAAACTGTAAAAGTTAAACGCCGAACCCTACGGCTTTTGACAAAGAAGTCAGGTATGTTCCTTAATAAGGGGGTTTAGCCCTAACCCCTAAACCCCACGCACCCGACGGTTTTTTCATAAAGAACCACCCTAAACTCTAAACCCCAAAGCCTTCACCCCTAACGCCATAAACCCTAAATGTTAAGCCCTGAACTGTAGCGCATTGTTTTCTTAGAGAACCTAAGACCCCAAACCCTAATCCCTAGTCCCTGAACCCTAAACCCTTGCCCCCACGACTTAGCAGCAACCATCGAGAATCCAAGACTCCCTGAACTTAAACCCTGGCCCCCAAGACTTCAGAGCAACCAGGTAAGTCTACTTTGGCCAGTGTGGAGTCAGTCAGTTCCGTTGACTTCCGGCGAGAGCTCGCCCAGGAGGGCGTTGTGTTTTCGCTTTTCGTTTCTTTCGCCAGTGAGTGTTGAGTTTGCAAGGGTGTTTTAGAGGAAGTTTCGTTTTTATGGTATGTGTTTTCTCTTGGCGGTTTCTAGGGGTTTAGGGTACCTAGGTTCAAGGTTTGCGGTTTTTGCTTACAGCAAACACATAGTCACAGTCATTTTGGCTTTCTGAACGGCATAGGCGTGCCTGCCGCTCTTTCAGGGTTGACGGTTTTGGGGTTTAGGTTTTGATGTTTGAGGGTGCTTTGGGGTTATTGGTTTCGTTGTGTTGCAGTAGGCTGCTAGGGCCTGGGAACTTAGGATTTTCGGATTGAAGCCTGAGGGTTTATAGAGGATTATGACGGCTTCTGCAGACACAGACACAAACCCTAAACCCTAAACCCAAAGCTCTCAAGCCAAACCCTACACAAGCCCTAAACCCTAAGCTCTAAAGGCCACTTCACTTAAAAAAAACCCAAAACCCTAAACCCAAAGCTCTCAAGGCCACCCTAAACCCTAAACCCTACACAAGCCCTAAACCCTAAGCTCTAAAGTCTAAAGGCCACTTCACTTAAAAAAAACCCAAAACCCTAAGCCCTAAACGGCCCAAGACCTTAAAAGAAGCTAAAAGTCGGTGTCCCAAGCTTTCAACGCTAAACACCCTCTCAAGTCCAGTGGCTAACTAGGCACAGGTCTTCCGCCAACCAAAAGTAGCCTAAACCCTACTTGAAGGGGCAGGGGACTTAGCAAGTTGGTTACAAGTAGGGTTATAATTAGGATAACCCCACTTAGGGGACTTATAACCCCCAATTATAAGCTACTTACTAAGTCCCATGACCCTTCAAGTAGCCTCCACAGCCCGAAACCCTAAACCCGCCCAGAGGGCCCTTTTACACACTGCTATTGTGGAACTAGGCCCTAAAAGACCATCCCCATTATGGTTTTGGGGACCTAATTCCATCATAGTGGTGTATATGGACCCGCTGGGTATAGAATCCCTTAGGCCTAAACCCGAAACCCTAAAGCCCTAAACATTTAGCCCCAAGACAGAAACGGCCCTGAACCCGAAACCCGAAACCTCATACCCTAAACCCTTAGACCAAGGCTTTTTCACAACCCCACTTACACGATCATCGGACTTAATAACTAGGGTTATGGATCAGGTAGCTATACTTATGAATGTTTAGAAGCCGCTTGTAGCCTTACTTACTAAGTCCCATGAACCTCCAAGAGACTCTTAACAAAACTAAACCCTGAACGCTACAGATCTCTTCTAGATCCCTTCCGGAACCCTTTAAGGAAGCCTTTAAGGAAGCTTTTCAATTTACTAATATAACCTTAGACAATACAATATTATACTGCATTATATATTAAGTTGTACTATATTTTGTATACTACATTATATCATATCATATTATATGTAATTTACTACCTTAACCTACCAAACCCTACTTTTTTGTAGGTTCTTATTATAAACCCTAATATGGGATTTATAGGGACCCTACAAAAAAGTAGGGTTTGGTAGGTTAAGGTAGTCCCATGAACCTTTGCACAGGCTGGCCCCAAGGGGAGCTCTGACTCGACGCCCGTGGCCCCGGCGGCGCGGATGGAAGCTGAAAGGGCTCCCTAAAGGGGTCCCTTAAAGGGGTTCCCTTTAAAGATTCCTTACAGGGTTCCTTAGAGGGCTCCCAAAAGGTGTGCTATAAGTGGATGTAATTATGGGGTTTAGGGCTTAGGGTCTACTTGGAGGATCATGGGACTTAGTACGTAAGGTTAAAAGTGTTTGAAAAAGCAAATATATATATGGTTGCCTAACAATCACCTTGGTCACTCAATCTCATGATACCGCAAGCAGAGATTCTTCGGGTTTCTGGTTTGGGGGGGGATGTAGGGTTTAGGGTTTAAGAATTTGGGGACTTAGGGTTCGGGGTTTGGGATCTAGGTTTTTGGGTTTGTGGTTCAGGGTCTTCAGGGTTTTCGGTTATAAGATTCTCGCACGCTGGCTCGAGCAGCAGTCGTGCGCAGGGCGCAGAGCCTTGAAACTTCAAACCTAGACCCCCTAGGTTTCTGAGTAGTACCCTTTTGTCCTTTTTAGTTTGGGGTCCCCTTATTAAAACCGAATAACAGGAAAAAGGGTACCCTTATTCTAAAGGGGCTACTCAGGAACCTGGCCCCGCAGCCGAAGACCTTAGCCCCAAAGCATAAACCCCTAAACCCCCAAACCCACCTTTGCACGGCTTGTGACGTCCAACGGCAGGGCCTTCGGCTGAGGTGCCCCCTTTTCACAAAACCAGCTCCTTCTCCTGTGTGTCGGTGGACGAGCCGGTACAGCCGGTACCCAACACAAGGAGCTTTGGTGCAAAGAAGCCTCCTTTGTTTCGGAAGCTTTTCGGGTTTCATGGAGCCTTTAAGGTGTCACGGGGCTTGAAAGAAATAGTATATTACATAGCTGTCCACAATGTTGAATGTTGGATGTACTTTTCTTCAAAGCCATTTAAAAGAGTTCGTTCCTCTAGTCAGAACATGAGGCTCGGCTTGTGTTTACGAGGGCTCTCCCATTCAAATGTTTATTCGTGTGGTGATACTTTAATAGTATTGTCTCTACATCGGGAATCTTTAAAGAAGGGTGGCATGCTGTGTTGTGACCGTCAAGGGATTTCCCGTGGAACCTTACACCCCAAGCGATCGTTAAGGGGTTTCACTTGAACAATATACCCCAATCCCTAAACTCAGAAAGCCCTACGAGGGTGGTTTGCCGCAAGTTCTTACAGCCGATATGGGAGTTTCCGAGGGTAGGGGACCCTAATATAGGACCCCAAAAAATAGGATTCTTAAAATAAGGACCCCAAAGTACTGTACCCCTATTTTTCGGAAACTCCCTTTTAGAACTGTTGTAGAAGAGCTCCGGTAGACCCGTATAAAGCCTTCATAGAACCCCTACAGAGGAGCCCTTATTGACCCTTCGAAACCCTCATAGAAGCCTTACAGAGGAAGCCCTATTACCCTTTTAAAGCCTTCGAAAATCCCTCATAGAACCCTTAAAGAGGAGCCCTAACCCAGAGCCCTAAACCCTAAACCCTAAACCCTCTACCCTCTAAACCCTCAACCCTCAATCCTCTAAACCCTCAACCCTCAACCCTCAACCCTCTAAACCCTCAACCCTAAACCCTAAACCCTAAACCCTAAACCCTCACCGATCAGGTCCAAGCAAGTCCGCCAAAAAACCCTAAACCCTAAACCCATAAACCCTCTACCCTCTAAACCCTCAACCCTAAACCCTCAACCGTCATTCGAAAGAAGCTCCGCGCCCGAGGAGCGTCGTACTGCGGACTGGCGCTCTGGGACAAAGTGCAAGCAAGCAGGACGCAGAGCTTCCAATATCCTCTAAACTACCGGAGTAGACATTGAAATTATGGTAGCATTTCTCATATGAATATCCTCTAAACTAAGGAGTAGACATTGAAATTATGGTAGCATTTCTCATATGATTGAAAGCATTTTCCTTCATGAAGGGCTTTTCGGAAAGGTCTGGGGAGGGTAGACTTTAAGGTTTAGGCTTTACGGGAATTGAGTTTAGGGCCTAGTTTAGGGTTTGGGCTTCAGGATGTAAGGGTCTATAGACATTGTAAAGAAGGGGCGTGGGCCCCAATAGGTTTTGGGCTGGGCTGGGGGCTGTGGTGGGTTGAGGTGGATGAGGCCACAAACCTTCAAGCCTAGAGCCCTAAATTAACCTTCAAATCCTGAAGCCCTAGATCCTAAAATGCCAGAAGTTGTAACCCAAACCTCAAACCCCAAACCCCAAAACTAGAGAGAGTAGGACATGGTCCGCCTCTTGCGACGCAAGTCGCTCGATGAGCTGCGGGCCAGTCATGACGCGATCATTACGGCCGCGGCGCCACAGAAGGCGGGGACGAGGCATTTGGGGGTATGTCAGCATTTGAGGTTGAGGGTCTAGGCCTAGACTACTGGGTTCGGGCTTTGGCCGCTAAACCCTAAACCCTAATCCCGGCTTGAGGGATGGCTTCTGCAGGATTCCCTTCTGCGGTCTCGTCGCGGGGCTTTGAAAGGGTCTTTGCAGCACTCTATAGTCTGCACCCATGCACTTTCGAGAAGCAGACAACATGATTACGTTTTAAGGCTCAGAATTCATGGTTAGGGCTTATCGTCTGGGGTCAGGGTTGTTATGGTGTCGAGAGTCTACTGGAGAATTGCTGTGGTGTTTGGTATCCCCCAATTCAGAACCCCTTGTTTATGCAGGAAGTTTAACGCATCATGAAAGCCTGACCCTAAATCCAAGGCCGAAATCCTACCACCCTTGACCCTAAACCCTAAACCCTAACTAAATCCATAAGCATAGTTTCAACCCCCACAGCCAAAGCCCTGAAGAACGCTGAGCTCTTGAGCCCTAAGGGCCAAAGCAAGACACCAAAGCCCAAACCTTGGCCATGATAGAGGGCAGGCTATCCTAAACGTTTTAACACCCCTGAAGCGCAAAAGATTAGGGGGTTTAAGCGTATTTAAAGCCTTGAAGCCCAAAAGACTAAAGGGGGTTCAAGCATTTTGAAACGCTTGAAGCCCGAAAGATTCGGGGGTTTGGGTTTAGGGTTGATCGCCTCCGATCCTAATCCTAGAATCCTAGAGCTCTTGAGCCCGACAAGACACGAGGACGACGTCATCTTCGCCCCCCGGCTGCCGGAGTCTCTGGCGGAGACCCGAATGTCAGCGCTCTCGAGGACCGGATGTGCATCGAAAGCATGTGAAGGAGAGCCCGAATGGGTGTTGTGACTTTAGGGTTTAGGATGCTAAGCTGCTAAGTCTAAGTCCTAAATCCTAAAACCCTGAATCCTGTGGCTGGCCGATGCCGAGTTATATAAGGCCGCTGTGAGGTTTGAGCGTTGAGCCGCCCAAGGATTCAAATATGGGTACTCCATTTGTTTTTGGACTGGGGAGGCGTGGGCGTAATGATAGCGCAACCCTAAGTTGTTACAAGGTTCTAACAAAGATATCGTGTCAAGAATGTAACGAGAGTCATCGACGTCTTGGACAAAAGAACGCTAGGAGTGGTGGCAAGCAAAACTATGAAGTGGTCGTGTCCTGAAGCCTCAACCTTAAACCTGCTCCTGTTCAGGACTGGCTGGCTCCTCCTTTCCATGGCCGGGATTGGCGAAAACTTCCGGGTTTTGGGTTTAGGGTTTAGGATTTAGCAGGGCTTTGGGTTCAGTATAGAGGGCAGGCTCACGGAGTAAGCGTCAGTGTTTTCGACTCGGGATGGAGCTTACCCGAAACCCTAGCCACTAGGCCCTAGACCCAGACCCTACACCCTGAACAAGCTTTTCTGTATCAGTTCTGATGGTGTATCCTGAGCCTTACCACGGCTATTAGACCCTAAAGATCCCTATTCGGACCCTATTAAGGGTAGATTAAGGTACCCTTGAGGTCTAATAGCCCGTAGTGGTATGGTCCTGAACAGTGGCTATTTAGGATTTAGAGCTAAAGCCGAAACCATCCCCCAACCCTAAACCCTCCACCCTCTACCCTCTACCCTCAAGCCTCTACCCTCTAAACCCTCAACCCTCAACCCTCTAAACCCTCAACCCTCAATCCTCTAAACCCTCAACCCTCAACCCTCTAAACCCTCAACCCTCAACCCTCTACACTCAACCCTCTACCCTCTAAACCCTCAACCCTAAACCCTAAACCCTCTAAACCCTCTAAACCCTCAACCCTCTACCCTCTAAACCCTCAACCCTAAACCCTAAACCCTCAACCCTAAACCCTAAACCCTCTAAACCCTCAACCCTAAACCCTAAACCCTCTAAACCCTTTAAACCCTAAACCCTCTAAACCCTCTAAACCCTAATTCGCGAGGGTCTAGGGTTTAGGAGCCTCGGCCTTAGCAGGTGGGCATCTTAGACTTCTTTGAGGGCACTGCTTGGCGGGTGCTTACTCGATGCATCCTGCTGCTGCAGGCCAGGCGCACCCGCGCTTTTTGGGTTTAGGGCTTAGGGCTTTAGGGGTAAGGATTTGGGATTTGGGGTCTTGTGGCAATTTTCGAACCCTAAGTTTCGGGGTACTCGATTCTCTACGTGTATGCTGCGAGAAAATCTTCTCTGGCGTGAAGGGCTTACGAACGCCAGTCCCAAGACCCTAAGCCAAAGCCCGAAACCCGCTGAGATCAGGGTCTTTGGAGGGTCTTTAAGGCGCCGTTTGCACAGCCTTTGGGGATTTCAACCCCCTACTTCGAGGAGCACGGGACGCAGTAAGTCAGTTTATACGTACCTTAATTGGGGTTTTAAGTAAATGCAGGTGTAGTTCCCGAAGAATATCCCCAGTTACTAAGTCCCATGGTCCGTTAAGTAGGCCTTTACAAAATACTTCGGGTTTCGGCTTTAGGGCGTAGGGGCTCTGCAGCTTGATCACCCTTGTACTCAACATCCGAAGCTTAAGACTTAGTTGCTGAGTTCAGAAGCCCCCAAAAGTGCACACTTCTAGTTTTTATAGTGGGTAGTATTATCCCAAAAAAGTGTAAAGTCTATCCACTCAGCTACTAAGAAGAGCCGAATCAGTGCCCCAACACTCAGAAGCCCGAGCCCTGAAACAAAAATCCGATCCTCCGAAGCTAACGCCCCAAGAGCCTCAAAGCGAACTTGGCCTCTGTGCCTAAGCCCCAAACCACCCAAACAGCCTTACTTAAAGGCTCATGGGACTTAGTAAGTAAGCTTATAAGTAGGTTATAATTAGGATAACCCCACTTAGGGGACTTCTAACCCCAATTATAACCTACTTACTAAGTCCCATGATCCTTTAAGTAAGCCGAAGCCCGAACCCCAATCTTCAAGAAGTCCGGATAAGAGCCCTCATATACAAGGAAAGCACACGACGCCCCACACTCTAAATCCGAAGCCTCGCAGCCCCCAAATGAGAAACTTAACGGTTCTTCCTGTGTTTTCCAGAGCCTCCAGGCTCTAAACGCGGGGGTTTAGGGTTTAGGGGATTAGGGTTTAGGGTTCTTGGGGTTTAGGGTTTAGGTTTAGGGATTAGGGATTAGGCTGTTTAGGGGTTTAGGGTTTAGGTTTAGGGTTTAGGGTTGCTTTAGAAAGGGAGCCTGAATGCCAGGCAATCCCTACACCCTGAACCCTAAACCTACAGCCTAAACCCGAAGCCTAAAACTCCAAACCGAACCCAGAGAGCCCAATACTACTTAAGGAATATGGCTTAAATCATAAAATGAAGCCCTATATAATTTAAGCCATATTCCTTTAAAAAAGGGGTATTGGGCTCTCTGGGAACCCCTCAACCCTAAACCCTGAACCCCAAACCCTGAAGCCCCTCTGTGAGATGCTGGGACTGGCGGCATTAGCCTTCGTCCTGGGGAGCTGGCGTGGCCCAGTGGCCGAGGCCGAGCGGGCAAGACTCCGTAGGGACTTGTTCTTTAAAGGGGCACCCACAGAGTCCCCCAGTACCTCCTAATTAAGGGATACTTAGGGGTTCCTTAAAGGGCTCCTTAAAGGGATCTATAGGGGTTCTGTAAGGGAATTAAGGAATATGGCTTAAATTGTATAGGGCTTCATATTATGATTTAAGCCATATTCCTTTATTAAGGGGTATTGGGCTCTCTGGGGACTTGTTCTTTAAAGGTGTAGAGGGTTCTGGGTTCAGGGATAAGGACCTGGACTTTCAAGGGCAGAGCTTGTCGTTTTCTTTGGGTTCATAGGGATTGCGGGGCTTATAGGGGTTGTATAGTCAGCGTCTAAAGGTTAAGTTTAGGGCTATGAGTTCGCAGTTAATGTGTCCGTGTGTTTCTTTCCACGAAGTCACGGTCTTACCTAAATCGCCAAGACCCGACGCCCTGTCCCAGCTATTAGCGTCCATGTAGCATGTCAAAGAGCATTGCAGATGCATGGTCAACGTCACCGCATCACAATACCAAATCTTTAACCCGATGCCCTAAACAGCAAAACCCTAAACTGCCCTAATGCCCTAAAACCCTAAGCCCTAAAGACTAAACTCCTAAACTCTGAACCCTACACCCTAAACCCTAAACCCTAAACCCTAAACCCTAAACTCCTGAACCCTAAACCCTAAGCCCTTAAAGCCGCAGATCGAGCCGCTGATCACCACGGCCCTGTACCTTTTGGGGGCCTTGATGGCCACCTTGAGCCTGCGGAGGCGGGCATTGAACTACTTGCCCAGCGAGCCCCCAGTACCTCCTAATTAAGGAATATGGCTTAAATTATATAAGGCTTCATATTATGATTTAAGCTATATTCCTTAATTAAGGGGTACTGGGCTCTCTGGGTGGAGGGTCGGGGGACCTTAGTAAGTGGGCAACAAGTAGACTTATCTTATAAGTACCCTAAAAGGGATCCTGATTGGGGTTATGGTACTTATAACTCTATGAAACAACTACTTAGTAATTCCCCCGACGCTCCAAGTAAGCAGGGGCAAGTAGGGTTTACGCCTTAGGGTTAGGGCTTCTGACGGGTTTTTGCTAGAGTGAGTATAGGCGTTAGGTAGATGTTTTCTCGATTTATGATGGTAGAGTCTTTGCTGGTTTTTGCAGGGTTTTGTGGGTTTTTTTCGGGGCTTTCTTGAACTTTTGACGGCGTGTCAAGTGGATACGCATAACCCAGAAATCGATCCAGAACTCCCTGGAGGATCATGGGACTTAGTAAGTAAGGTTATGGGTACCTTGATTGGGGTTATATGTGCGTATAGGTGTAGTTACATTGAAAACAACCTTGGCTACTAAGTCCCATGAACCTCTATTCAGTAACCCCAAACCCCCTTATGGATCGTCTTTCAGGAGCCTTTTAAATTACTAAGCCCCATGAGCCTCAAAGTTCTCTAAACCCTAAACCCTAAACACCAACCCCCTTATAGATCGAAAAGGAGCCTTTTAAATTGCTAAGCCCCATGAGCCTCAAAGTTCTCTAAACC